>PVJI01006002.1:0-90851 GCA_004026765.1 Micronycteris hirsuta | reverse complement strand
AAGCAGAGCATAGGATAAAGGGAGAAAGAAGTTAAAAATACAAATTTTAAAAAGCCAAAAGAATGAATACAAGTCTCCTCATATTTTAAGAAAACATCTTGATTTTGAAGATACAATTTGGGGAAAAATAAAATGATTTGGATTCAAATTATTCTATTGCATAAGAAAATATTCTGTAGCTTCTGGAGTTAAAAAAAATTTAAAAAAAAAAAGAAAAACTAAAGACATGAGGTTGCCTATAGGCAGCAAATGCTAACTTGGGACCATTAAGTAACATTGTATTAAACTAGTTTCTCCTTCACTTTATTGTACAGTATTCAGAAATATAACACCCTGAAAGGTAAATACCAAGTAATATATTGTAAACACATTGCAGATTTATAATTACCACTTATAATTTTGGAAAACAGGGGATGTTGCCACTTAATGCTTTCTTGTATTCAAGGAGCCACCTCCATACACAACTAGTTTCTCGGCTTTGGAGAATGACTACACAAATTTTTTAAAGAGCAGCTAATCAACAATTTAAGAAAAAGGTACCCAGAATATCTAGCAGTTTCTATGTCTTTTGTATCAAAGAAGGTCATATGAAAGTGATAAATCCAGTCTGCAGCTGCTGTGCTAATAAAGTATATGCACATGCATTCCTGTTACAATTACATTTACCCAGATGAGATCAATTATCTCAAGAGCTAAAGGGCATTTCTTCACATCCCTAAAAAAATTACCCAGAGTAAATTATGCTCTCAGCAAATTCCCAAATGTATTCAGTACGCGCCAGGACAGCATTCAGATTGCAGTCCTTCAGGAGAGCAGCGTCTGGACCTGACGTGCCTGTGCCCCGCTAACTGAGAAGCCAAGGCTCTTACTGTGCGGGGGTACGAATGCAGATTTTCTCTCGGGACTTCGGTGATCAGTACTGAAAGGGAAAGATATGTTTGACCCAACACATTTTTACAGTCATATCCAGAAACCTGAGAAAAACACCATAGTTTTTCTTTAATTTTTTTAAAATAATAATATTGGGTAATCATAATGATGTCTTCTTTGTGTGTGTGTGGAGATCATAATTCAGGATGAAAAATATGGAACCTAGCAAATTCTTGATTAGTTTTACTGTAGGAAAACCCGAATGACAACCATCATAAAAATAGCCACAGAATGTAGAAACTGAGACTCCGCTTTGCAGGCATCTGCGGCTAATGCAGCTACAAAAGATAAAGTAGCAAGAGCGATAAACTGGGTCAGAGCACCAGCCCGGCCACCCAGGAGGGCCTGACCCACTTGTGCCATTTTGTGCTTGGGGCGGCTATTGGCTGACCTGGAATCTGAGGAGACTAGGGGAGGTCATTTCAAAAGTCTTCCTAGTTCTCAAATCTTATATTTGGGTAGAGAGGATATTAAGTTATATTATAACTTGCAAAAGTAGCAACAACTATATCCTCCCAAAATCACAACTTTTATGATTAATGTCTTCACTCTAAGTAACTCATCTCCAAAAACAAAAAGGCCGTACAGAAAAAAATCTTTCTTTGTATATGAAGTTATATACATGAGCACAGTTTTAAAATCACATCGATCCCACACAGTAATGTTATATGTATGCATACATAAGTTCTTATACCTATAGCTATATCTATATTACACATAACTTTTCCATGCAGTTGGTGCATGTGTTCACTCCTCCTAGGGGTGAACTTGGAATTGGATGTTAAAGTGAATACATGTTGATATAATCAATAATGGATGGCTTCCAGCCATAAATTTCATGTTACAGAATATAGCATCGAAAATAGTGATCCACCACTGGTTCAAAAACATTCTCTATTCGGGAATGATACAAATACCTCCTAGGACCAACCATCTGATTATAACTTATAAACTTGGAATATTTAATGTCTAAGCTGCATGCATTTAAATGTAAAGCACAATCAGAATAACTAAGGACATCAGCCCTCTTAATTTGCAGTACTGGTAGGAACTATAAATTCAGAGGAAAGTAATCAATTTACCAAGGAAATAATGTTGATCTCTTAGCCTTATATCATATTCTCCCTGGAATTATTATAACACTGCCATCAATCAGAAAGAGAAATACAGTGCATGAGGCAGCACAAACCATCAACCATCCTTAAACAGAGGCAATCTTTGCATATAGTTTTCTAGAAATAATGTACTGAACCAGTTTTGAACAGTAAAAAATGACCAGGCACCACACTGTGTGTTTCCTAATCCAGGAGATGAATAGTTTCCTTTGGAAGGGTACCTCCCACCTCCATTTATGACAAGGAAAAAGAAAGGTTAGCTGGGACACTCCATAAATTACTATACAAGATATCATTTCTTATCATCATGAAATTGCATTGGGGACTTAACCTGTGGCCATATCACCCTCCTCTCCATTGCTAAGACCATCAATGATCTGAAGTGTCAAGTTCATCATTGTCTAATTTTGACAGACACTGTGCTTTGTGATGTGGGACAGTTTCGCTGCTAGAGGAAGTCAGCAGCACTGGGAAATATCAGAATAAGGCATTACGGTTTCGCATCCTTCCCAGGAGAAGCAGGAGAGGAATCAGCCTTGTCCACCCCCTCTCGAAGAACCTGCCCTGTGAGCATGTCTCTGAGTGATGGCTTTCAAGGTGTTCTGTTTCAATATGTATCATCTTTAGCAGGAATCTGGAGACTTTGTCTCTCAAAAGTACTTACAGCCTTTTAAAAAGTTGTATTGATCTTTAAGAAAACCAAGGCAATACTCAAAAACAAATGTAATGGTCAGAGAATAGTCTACATCTTAGACTCTGCCATGAGCCTTGTTTATTGAAAAGACAAAAAGACTAAGAACTGATAAAGTCACTTCTGAGCACATGACAAGCACATGACTTGAAGATGAAGTCAGAAACAACGTAACTCAATATTTGTACTTAGCTACGTTACAAGGAAGACATAAAAGTTGGTGGATAGTTCTGTAGCTCACAAAAATATATAGTCACTTTACCTTGAATTCATCAGGAATAGGCCAAATAATCTCATGTAATGAAGGGTTGGAATGGAATAAGGATGCATCTGATTGGATTTTTACTAAGTCAACTGGTCCCCTGATTTCAATTTACCCAATCCAGTTAAAGTGAGAGGAGGGGGAGAATTTTGTTATGACATGAATTTTTCTGTTCAGTGGCTCAGTGAACCAGAACTTATAAAGATATGCTAAATTAAATTTATGGTTTATAAAAGCTAGGGGAAGCTAGAATTCTACAAAACTCATGGCTACCTGAAGAAATATTATTCCTCAGTATATATTATTCCTAAGTATATATCTGAAAGGGAAGCACAAAATGTTATCTGTAATTATCCAAGCCATTATAAAAGGGCTGCCTAAAAGCAATTAAGGAATGAAAACATTCTCTTTGGGTTTAAAATTCAAGCTCTCTCTTTTTTATTTTTCGTGTGCCAGCTATTTTTTGTCATTGTTTATGAATGAAATTTGTAAAGGAATAGAGAGCTGGGGCTAGCAGGAAGGGTTTCAGTTCACGGTTAAGATACCATTAAGGGACTTACCTTTAGCTTATATCAATTCTAGTATCAAGTTTCTAGAGGCCATTTCCATGTGTGTGTCCTACCAATAGTTCAGCACGCTCAAAACCTAACTCAATATCTTCCTAAGACATCGACCTTCTTTCCAACTTAATATAAGACTGTCAGTATTATGTACCTTCCAACCCCATAATACTAGAATTTTCCTGTCTGCTTCTGTTACTTGTGTACCTCTAAGTCTCACTAATAATTTGCCTAAAATGTCTCTGAGTCATATTCCTACCACCAATTCCTTGTCTTTAATGTCTTCCTTACCTCATCCCCAGGCGAACCAAGTACAGACTCACTGTCACAACATTTATTGCATCAAAAGCTTTTCTGTTCTTGTCCAATTTATTCTACAGATGACCAATGGGCTCTTGAACTTATACTAGTTCTTTGATGTTTTTGAATTAAGTTAAATCTCACTTGGTTTTGATGGTGCTTTATAATGTGCATTGACCCTGCACCTCAAAGAAAAAAGTGTCCTCTCACATCTTAGTGCTCTAAGCAAATCTTGGTTCAAGGAGAAGAATCTCATTGCGGTATAACCACATACCTACTGGCAGCTGTGCTTCCACTCTTGCCAATCCCCACCCTGGAAGGCTCAATCTTCTCAGCTCTGCCAGGCTACCCCAATTCACCTTCTAGTCTCAGCCTAACTCACCTTGCCTCCACCATGTCTCCTTAGACTCTTATAACTTCCTAGAGTCTCTTTCTTTACTGGGACCCTACAGCAGTTACAATCTGTACTTTATCACTTCACACTTTATAAGCTGTGTCCTTACTCTAATCATTTGTTATGTATTGTCATCAGTATGAACAAGCTGTTCAATAGGTGCTTAAATTATTAATCTCAATACCAAAAGTGTTCCAGTATACAGTAATACGGAAGCACAGGTATAGGTAGGAATGTTGGAACAACTGAAACAAAGAACATTCATTTTTCCCATTATATTTTGACTACCTAGTATGTGTTGGAAAAGCACTTGTTAGATGGTCATCTCTAAATAGTGTATCTTATTTAGTACTAAAAACACTTTTGTAGGTATATAGTTGATTATATTCATTTGATAGCAAAGAAACTGATCTGGGGAAGACTATCTGCTTTGTCCAAGGCTACCCATCTAGTAGATGGTAGAACAAAAATTCATCTCTGGGTTTTTCTGACTCTAAACCTAGTGTCATCTCCTTGTCCAGTAAAATAGAGTTAAAGTCATAAGAACAGATTAGAACTTCAGAATAGGGAAAATGTATAAAATTAGACCTTGAAACATTTGCATCTCTTAGGCTTTTTTGTGTGAAAGGAAGGTAGCCACGATCTTTCCCAGGTACAAATTTCACCTTATGTTTGCCACTCCAAGATATTTGCCTATGCAATAAAGCACGGTTCTCCAGCAGCCTACTGATGAATACCCCTCTAGGAGAACAGCAGCATCTTCTTGGAGAACTACTTATATATTAAAGTGGACTCTGTGATATTTCTAAATCAGTGCCCTTTCAAAGATACACATGGGATATGTAGACCTGAGAGGACACCATAGTGACAGGGTGGCCCACAAAGTGCATTCCTCAGCCCTACGAGAGCTTCTCACAGAACTCAATGGCTACTTATCCTGAGGGCACAGGTAAAGCACTGAAGGACTCCATAATGAAGCAACTTCAACATTTCCTTTAAAAAAATAGAAGAACCGAGACTTGCAGTCAAAATGGAGGTATAGATAAACATGCTTCGCCTCCTCACACAACTACAAAAAAAAAAAAAAAAAAGAAAAAAACAACAACAAAAAAACCCAGCCAGACCTCAAAACGAATAACACCCAGAACCGTCAGAAAATTGAGCTGTATAGAAGTCAACAGGTTAAAGGAGCAGAGACACAGAGATGAGTGGCGAGCCTCAGAGACCCAGCGTGGTGTAGAGAGGGAGTAGAATGGGCAGGTCCCACATTCATGTGTGGAGGATAAAAATCAGGAGGGACACCTGGGGATCAAAGGATCCCAGTCCCAGGCAAGACCACACAACCCAGGGTTGCAGTGCCAGGAAAATAAATACCCATAACTTCTGACTATAAAAAGCAGTGGGGGGTGGGGTAGTGGAAGAAACTGCCAGATTTTCAGGAGACTGCACTTAAAGGGCCAACAAAGACTTAGAATTTACACAGACCCACCTTCTCTGGGATTCAGCACCAGAGCAACAGCTGGAAGGGCACCAGTCACATACGGGGAGTAAGTGAAATACCTGGAAACAGGGAGAGTGTTGGGCAAAACTCCAGAAGCCAGGCAGCAACATTGTCCCTTTTCCAAGCCCTCCCTTCACCCAGAGCCACAAAGAGGTCAAGTGGGTGGCCCTGCCCTGGCCATTAGCTAAGGCTCCATCCCATACAATTTACAGGTGCCTTTTCTATAATAGGCCACACTACTAAGACAGGGAGTCAAAGAAGCTCTACCTAAAATACAGAACAAACACAGGGAGGCTGCCAAATTGAGCAGACAAAGAAATGTGGCGCATATGAAAGAACAGAATAAAGCCCCAGAGAAAGAACTAAACAAAATGGAGGTAACCAACCAATCTATTTCCCAGTTGCAGAGTTCAAAACACTCACTATCAATGCTCAAAGAACTCATTGGGTACAATAGCAGCATAAAAAAGATCCAGGAAGGAACAAAAGTTACAATAAGTGATATAAAGAAAAATCTAAAGGGAACCAACAATGGAGGGGATGATTCCAAGATTCAAATAAATGATTTGAAACATAAGTAAGAAAGAGGCATTCTACCAGAACAGCGAGAAAAAATAAAGAATTTTTTTAAAGGATAGTATAAAGAGCCTCTGGGACATCTCCAAATGTACCAACATCCAAATCTTAGGCATGCCTGAAGGAGAAGAGAAAGAGCAAGAAATTGAAAACTTATTTAAAGAAATAGTGAAAGAAAATTTCCCTAATTTAGTGAAGGAAATAGACATACATATCCAAGAAGCACAGAGAGTCTAAAACAAGGTGGACCCAAAGAGGACCACACAAACACATATCATAATTAAAATGCTGAAGGTTAAAGATAAAAAGAGAATCTCAAAAGTGGCAGGAGAAAAGCAGAGAGTTACCTACAAAAGAGTTCCCATAAGACTGTCAGCTGATTTCTCAAAAAAAAAAAAAAAAAGAAAAAGAAAAAACCTTTTCAGGCTAGAAGGGACTGGCAAGAAGTATTCAGTGATGAAAGCAAAGACCTACAACCTAGATGACTCTATCCAGCAAAACTATCACTTAGAATGGAAGGGCAGATAAAGTGCTTCCCAGACAAGGTAAAGCTAAGGAAGTGCATCATCACCAAGCCATTATTACATGAAATGTTAAAGGACTTATGTAAGAAAAAGAAGAAGATCAAAACCATGAATGTTAAAATGGCAACAAATCCACAATTATCAACAACTGAATCTAAAAAACATACTAAGCAAACAATCAGAACAGGAATAGAATCATAGATATGGAGATCGTTTGGAGGGCTATCAGCTAGGAGAGGGAAGGAAAAGGCGCAGGGATTAAAAGCATAATTGGTAGGTACAAAATAGAGAAAGAAATAGGAAATGTAGAAGCCAAAGAACTTATATGCACAACCCATGGACATGAACTAAGGGGAGGAACTGCTGGAGGGTATGGGGGTACTGGGCAGAGGAGGGCAAAGGGAAAAAAGTTGCAACAACTCTAATAGCATAATCTATAAAATGTATTTTTTAAAAAATGTACATGGGTAAGATAGTTTTCTTTCTTGTTGAGTATTCCTGATACCTTTCGATAGGAGTATAAGGAATCTCCACTCACCCTAGGATAAACAATACAGAATTCCTCACATTCTGTACTGCCTATCCTGTACTCAGAGAGGTTATGAGGATGGGGAAGGTGGTACAAAGAGATGCTGGAGGGCTAGGTAAACGGAAAACTTGGAGGGGTGGAGACAAAAGAATTTGTGGCCCTTTGCTCCCTGGCTGAGAAGTCGGGAATTTCTTTGACAGGCAACTAGGAGGCACTAAATTTGCTGTGCAGGAGGATGATATTATCCTAAGGGGATGCCACAAAATCTTCCAGGGTCATGAGTAAAAATAAGTAATCTGTCCTAAAAGTTGAATAGCAAATTGGATTGAAAATTTTAATTTAAAAAGCATCAGATTTAACACTATCTATTTGACCTTAAGCAACATACTTTAATAAAATGCTAGTGTTCAGGTTTTCCCTTTTAAAGGCACACACAAGAAATGATAAAGCCTGTCTCTTATTCTGTAAGGGTATTGTGAAAAAGTAAAATAAGATATGTGAGAAAATAACAAACTTTATAAGTAAGACTCTCTAGAAAGGCAAATATTTTGAACTACATTTTTATTGTGAGTGAATGAAAAAACACAGAGTCAAATCAGTATAACAAAATCTCAAACATTTAGAAAGATTGTGATTCACTATCCTTGACATCAAAAGACATTCAGAGAAGGTGCATGACTTCTCACAATTAGAAGTATCTTCTTTATATTCAGTCAGATCACTCAATTCTACATTTCTTTTTTTTAATCACTTTTTATTGTTGTTTGAATACAGTTGTCTCCATTTCCCCATCACCACTTTCCCCCACCCCAGCCACCTCCACCTCCCACCTTCCTCCTTTGACTTTGTCCATGGGTCCTTTATACATTATTTACCTCTCTCTCCCCTCTGGTTACTGTGAGTTTGTTCTTCATTTCAATGTCTCTGGTTATATTTTGCTTGCTTTGTTTTGTCGATTAGGTTCCACTTATAGGTGAGATCATATGGTACTTGTCTTTCACCACCTGTCTTACTTCACTTAGCATAATGCTCTCCAGTCCCATCCATGCTGTCGCAAAGTATAGGAGCTCCTTTCTTTCCTCTGCATAGTATTCCATTGTGTAAATGTACCACAGTTTTTTGATCCACTCATTTACTGATGGACACCTAGGCTGCTTCTAGCACTTGGCTATTATAAATTGTGCTGCTATGAACATTGGGGTGCATAGGTTCTTTTGAATTAGTGTTTCAGGATTCTTAGGGTATAATCCCAGTAGTGGAATTGCTGGGTCAAAAGGCAGTTCCATTTTTAGTCTTTTGAGGAAATTCCATACTGTTTTCCACAGTGGCTGTAGCAGTCTGCATTCCCACCAACAATGTACTATGGTTCCCTTTTCTCCACGACCTAGTTAGCACTTATTGTTTGTTGATTTGTTTATGATGACCATTCTGACAGGTGTGAGGTGGTATCTCATTGTGGTTTTAATTTGCATCTCTCTGATGGCTAGTGATGTTGAGCATCTTTTCATATGTCTCTGGGCCCTCTGTATGTCCTCCTTGGAGAAGTGTCTGTTCAGTTCCTTTGTCTAGTTTTTAATTTGATTGTCTTCCTGGAGTGGAATCATGTGAGTTCTGTGTATATTTTGGAGATCAAACCCATGTCCAGGGTATCATTGGCAAATATATTTTCCCATACAGTTGATTTCATTTTCATTTTGTAATGTTTTCTTTAGCTGTGCAGAAGCTTTTTATTTTGATGAAGTCCCATTTGTTTATGCTTTCCTTTATGTTCCTTGTTCTAGGGGGACATATCTGTGAAAATATTGGTATGTAGAATATCTGAAATTTTCCTGGCTATGTTCTCTTTGAGGAATTTTATGGTATCATGGCTTACATTTAAGTCTTTTATCCACCTTGAATTTATTTTTGTGTATGGTGTAAATTGGTGGTTGAGTTTCATTTTATTTTTTTTTTGCATGTAGCTGTCCAGATGTCCCAACACCATTTATTGAAGAGGTTATTTTCTACTCCATTTTATGCTTCCGCCCCCTTTCTTGAATATTAATTGACCATAGAGACTTGGGTTTATTTCTGAGCTCTCTATTCTGTTCCATTGATCTATGTGTCTGTTCCTATGCCAGTACCAGACTGTTTGATTACAGTGGCCTTGAATTATAGTTTGATGTCAGGTATGGTGATCTCTCCTATTTGTTCTTCCTTCTCAAAATTACTGCAGCTCTTCAGGGTCATTTATGGTTCCGTACAAATTTTTTAAATGTTTGTTCTGTATCTGTAAAATATGTCATTGATATTTTAATAGGGATTGCATTGAGTCTACAAATTTCTTTGCATAATATGGACATTTTGATTATGTTAATTCTTCTAATCCACAAACATAGTATATGCTTCCATTTATTTGTGTCTTCCTTATGAATTCTACATTTCTTATGCATTTTCCACTTTCTCACTTTTGTCAAGTTGCAAACACCTATAACCAAGATAAAAAGCTCTCCCATTCTTGAACACTTTTTTAATGACCTTGTACTCTGTGGTCTAGATTATTCTAGTCTCGTTAGTCTTTTACAATACAATACAATATTCTCCTAATACAATATTCCCTAATACAATATTCTCCTGCTTTATAAATTTGGTTACTACAAAGTTCAGAAACTTTCTTCTAGTTTCCTGATCATTATTTAAAAAGAGAAAATTTGAGAAAATTTTATCTCTCTAAAACACATATATTTTGATTAAATTAAGGTAAAAATGTATTGTTTATCCTAGTGAATAATAATGAACAGAATTGATATATTCCATAGTGATTTTATGCAACATATACATATTTTAATATTCCATGTGGGTTCTTTAGACTTCAGTGATGAAAGAAGGGGGACAATATTGACAGGGCAAGGGACCCTCAGCTGAATCCAGTGGTGTGTCCTGTCGAGGTCTCGTACCTGTCAGAGCAAATCCTCAGTCAGGATGCTGCACAGAATCTGTAGCAAGCTTCACCTGCTTTTTAACCAAACTTCTAATTTCCTTGCACCTAAGGAATAATGTGTCTGACTCTCTTTCAGGTTTTGCTATCTCAGGAAAAATTATCATGTCCTTCTGCCTTTAGCTTTAAATTTTGAATTACTTGTCCAACAGTGCGTCAGTTATTTTGTTCTAGACTTCTGTCTTCTGTGCTTCACAGTGTACTTATGTTGCTCTCCAATTTTAATATCAACAACTGCTTTGATGTTAAAATAAAAGTGTCATCAATCCCTGTTCAGAATCAGGGAGTCTGAGCTCTGTCAATCGCTCTCCCCAAGCACAGAGTGGAAGGAGGTCCCAAATTTACTGCTACAAATAAGAGGCTAGGTCTTCCCTACATTTTCCTAGGATGTATCAATGCCCTGGAGTCTGATGAGCCATGACCAGGGAGGCATAGGGCCAAGTCTTACAAGGTAGAATGTTCGTGAAAATAGGCTCAATTATCTCCCCTTCCCACCTTAGCCTATCTCTTGATTTTGCAGTTTTCCCACCAGCTGACATTTGTTTGCCCACCCACTGAGTCTGAGCTGCCCTTCTGAGTTGTTTTGGACAATATAGAATAGACCATGGCAGAACTGACAGTGTGTCAAATAAGAGTGTGAGCCTCAGGAGACCTTGTGCACTTTCAATCTCTCTGATTCCTGCCACTATCAGATTTAATACCATCTATTTGACCTTAGGCAAGATACTCAAACCATGAGAGATGTTCACTTTGGTGAGGAACAGGAAATCCAAGGGTTGGTATTTCAGTCCCACCAAGCTACAGGGAACTTGAATGATGCCTCTCAAGACTTTTCTTCCCAGAGCTTGTTCAGCTACACTTGACTGTTAAACATGGGTGCTGAACCCCCTTGCAGTGGGAAATCTTTGGGTAAATTTTGACTTCCCCAAAAGTTAACTACTAACTAAAGGGAATTCATGCTTCTCACCTTGGGAAATGTAGCCCTAATGTTTCACGCCTAAGAGAGAAAAGCTCCAGTAGAACATGGGACGGCAAGCAGGCCCCATGTACGTGACAGTGGAATTTCCTGTGGGGAATCACGATAGTCTATTTCTTAGATTTAAAACTTGCTCATGCTAATACCTCTCTCTCCCTGAATCAAAAGAACTTATGCTAATGCATGCCTAGCTTCGTAGACCTGTATTGTTATTCCTTTCGAGTTTCGCCTGAAGCCTATTGTCTTTCTATTTGCATATCTATCCTTTTGAAGTGCCATCCTGGGCATCTACCACCTAATGTAAATATACAATCTATGCATAGTTAATGAAGACCATTCTGATGTAATGTGCCCAAGAAATGACAATAAAAGCCTATGGGGCATAGCTAGTGGCCTCTCTCAGAATGATAAGAGAGGGGTAGTGTGGTCCCAGATTTTCTAGTCCAGTATATTCCGTGTGAATTTATTTACATGCCTGCCATGGCATATGGATTCTGCGGGCCAGAATCCATGACAACTAACAGCTGACTGCAGATCAAAAGCCTTACCAATAATGTAAACAGTTTATCAACACATATCTTGTATGTTATATGTATTATATACTATATCTTACAAAAAAGTAAGCTAAAGAAAAGAATATGTTAAGAAAATAATAAAGAAGAAAAATATATATTTACAGTATTTATTGAAAAAAATAAGTAGACTTGCCAGTTCAAAACCATGTTGTTCAAGGATCACCTGCAGGTTTCGGACCTCTTTCCCATCTTAGACACTCTCTCAAAAAGGGCTCTCAGGATCGATCCCAAGGCTCTCTTAGTTAGTATCTCCTTCCTATGAACTCTTTTTAGACTACTTTTTTTTGTCCTTGAAAAAGCTAGTGTTTCTTTTACCTTCTCAGGTCTATCCTTTTCTAAGTCTTTCACAGGAGGACTCAATGGCCCAGTAAACTCGGTGCCCAAATCACTGAAAACCAGAAGGGCAGATATTGGGGTTCTGGCTAGTGCAACAACAATAGGAAAAAAACAAAAGAATAAAGATTTTATATTGAAAGACATAATGTTCACATTCTACCATTTGGTATTAAAAGTTATCCCCCAGAGAATATGTCAGATAATTCTAATAAGACATCACCAAAGTCAGCCTTCTTTACTTTGCTTGATAGACACTTGCCTTGAATATTGCTCAACACATTTCTTCAGTATAAAGCTGAACCACACAGAACACATTAAATATTTACTGTGAACCTGTGATACTTGGATTATACTTCTCCTGCGTTCTTATTGTCCTATACCATAATTATAAACTTAAGTTTATTTATTTATTTTTGGTATATAAACACATAAATTTTGATTCATTTAGACATCCTTACTATTAACATAGTATCTAGAATACATAGGAAGACATTACATTTTTGTTGAATGGATAAAAATTCCCATTTGTTATAGCAACAACAAAAAGATGAAGTACCTAGGAATAAACCTAACCAAGGAGGTAAAAGACCTGTACTCAGAAAACTACACAACACTGAAGAAAGAAACTAAGAAACACGCAAACAAATGGGAGCATATACCATGCTCATGGATTGGAAGAATTAACATAATCAAAATGGCCACATTACCCAAAGCGATTTATAGATTCAATGAAATCCTTATTAAAATACCAATGATATATTTCACAGATAGAGAAAAAACATTTCAGAAATTTATATGGAACCATAAACAACCCCAAATAGCTTCAGCAATTTTGAGAAAGAAGAGTAAAGCAAGAGGGATCACAATACCTGATATCAAAAGGTATTACAAGGCCACTGTAATCAAAACAGCCTGGTACTGGCGTAAAAACAGGCACATAGACCAATGGAACAGAACAGAGAGCCCAGAAATAAACCCAAGTCTCTATGGTCAATTAATACTTGACAAAGGGGAAAGAAACATAAAATGGAGTAAAAACAGCCTTTTCAACAAATGGTGTTGGGAGATCTGGACAACTACATGTAAAAAAGTGAAACTTGATCACCAACTTATACCACACACAAAAATAAATTCAAGGTGGATAAAAGACTTAAGTATAAGTCGTGACACCATAAAAGTCCTAGAGGAAAACATCGGTAGGAAAATCTCAGACATTCCATGCAGCAACATCTTCATTGATATGTCCCTTAAAGCAATTGACATAAAGGAAAGAATTTATGGGAGAAAAAAAGAAGTTTTTAGCTTCTCGTAATGACTCTTGTAAAATTTTTCATGTTCTAATTAACCCATTTATTTTATGTGTTTTTTTTTTAAGATTTTATTTATTTATCTTTAGAGAGAGGAGAAGGGAGGGAGACAGAGAAGGAGAGAAACAGCAATGTATGGTTGCCTCTCACATGGCCCTCACAGGGGACCTGGCCCGCAACCCAGGCATGTGCCCTGACCGGGAATCGAACTGGGACCATCTAGTTCCCAGCCCGCGCTCAATCCACTGAGCTACACCAGCCAGGGCTATTTTATGTGTTTTGATTGTCCCTCCATTTTTGCCTTCCATAATACTGTACTTTATTTTCTTCATAATTTCTCACAACTTGACTTTTTTTTTCTATGTACTTTCAGTTAGACTTAGTTTACCATTCCTTCTTTTTTTAATCATCCCTATTATATCATGAACAAAAAAATAACAATATCAATAAATATTGTTTTATAAAAGCACTGCTTTGATATTCATGCCATAAGACTTTGTGGATCCTTTATAGTTAGGTTCACATTGTGAACCTTCAAAAGGTAACATAGTATGTACAGTTTCCCAAATATATTAATACGAGAACTTCTGTTATAGAATATCCCATAGAACACTCTGAGTTGCACGGCTCTGGACCACTTGCTTTAACAGCTTTCCTAAGGTTGACTCAGGGCCCACAGAACAGTGGCTTCCTTACCTGCCTGTCCAGCAGGTTTCTTTGCTCCCCTGCCATCTTGGTGTGGAACAGTGAAGTCTCCAGTTGCAGAGACTGGGAATGGGTAGAGCTGAAGAAGAGAGCTCAGATAGTTGAAAAAGTAATTTGTAAGCAAATTTAATGCTTATTAAAGGTTTTTTATTTTCTTTAACATTTCACACACACACAATCAGGGACAATATAAGAAGTTTGATCACTGAACTACTAGAAAACTCCCAGATGTTTTGCAGAAATGGAGGTATTTTGCATCCTTTCTTCCCTAACTTATAATAATTGGTTCTTGGCAAATTTTCACTTTTCATCCTTCCTTGAAAAATGTTGTGTTATGGGTTTTTGTGTTTGTTTTGTTTGGTTGGTTGATTGAATGAATTAATGAATGATAGCAATTTTAAACTAACATCACAGATAAAGCAGAGACCTATAACTCACTTTTATATTTGCTGACATAGATATACAAAATGAAAACTCAGTCTGTAAGATATTTTATATCTGTAAAAGCAAGTGTCATAGACTAAATTGCATCCCCTCTGCAAATTCACACCTCAGAATGTGACTGTATATGAAGATAAGACCCATAGAGAGATAATTAAGGTTAAATGATGTCATAAGGTAGGTCCTAATCAATATGACTGGTGACTTTATGAGAAAAAGAACAGACACCAGGGACAGGCATGCATACACACACACACGCACACACACACACACACACACACACACGGCCATGTGAGCACACAGAAGGAAGGCAGATATCGATCCTGGCCTTCCAGCCTCCAGAAATGAGAAAGTGAATGGCAGTTCTTTAAGCCACCTGGCCTGTGGTATTTTGCTGCATCAGTCCTAGCAGGCTAACACAACAAGTAACCAACCGATTGTCCAAACATCCAGGTAACCACTTGTACTTTTTGCCTTTTACTTAGCTATTGATAAGAATATAGTAGCTAGAATGAGACTGCAGGTTTTAAGACCAGACTTTTACTAAATATATGACCTTGAGTAACTGTTTAAAATCTTCAAGTGTCATCAGTAAAAGGGGCTGATTGAAACACTATTTCTTAATGCTGTTATGAAGGATAAATAAGACAATGAATGCAAATGTTTATTAAGCACAGGTCCCAGAAGCATACAACAAGGACTTAATACATATTACCTATCATTATTATAGTTATTAGTATGACTTAATAATACCAAAAAATTCAATTCCCCTGTAGATTCCTATCTTTATAAGGCTTTTGAAATACAAAGTGACAGAGAGTCCAGACATTAGACAGCTTATTCCTTCTGTTGTGAAATTTGAAGGACATTATTAGAATAAATTTATAAAACTTTGGAACCCTTCTGAATACTAGCAGTGGCTGGGCAGATGGTGACTTTTTCTAAGCCTTTTATTAAAGTTAGCCTATGATCTTTGCAGTCATAAACCAATAAATGAAGGTAAAAATTATTTGTAAGCTTCCATAATCAAATAGCTGGCAACATTTTGCAAACAGGCTCAGTACATTCTTCTCAACTCTATGACACCCTTCAAAAGGGAGCTCTGTAGTAGCTCCCCCGCACATTTCCCATTCTGTTACCTGCTTGTCACTCTCAGTGAAAACAATAGGGTCAATATCTGAACAATGGCTGCAATCTGAAAGACCAGGATTCTGGGAACAAATGTGAGACTATGGGAACACAAAATGAGGAACAGAGTGAGAATCTGTTCTTAGCAAAGCTTTCCCAGGCATCCTGGACTTCAGAGCAGGGCCAGTTTAGTGCTAGGTAATTCGGGTTTCAAATCAATGTCCTAATTTACATAAGAGAAATAAAGCAGTAAAAACAAGAGAATGTAAATTTAAAGGGTAAAATTGCATAGCATCTCATGTATTTAAGTAAGAGCACTTACTGAATTTATTTGGAGACAACCAATTTGCTCAATTTTCGCCAATTGCTTAAGAAACTCCATTTGCAATCACATCAACCACCATCCTTGGTCTGCCCCTGCTATATTGTGAATCCCTAATTTTAGAGTTTGAAATTTGGATTTAAACAGTATGGGTCCATATACCCAAACACCATTTACAAGCTGTGTGACCTTGGACAGGTCATTTAATTCCTCCAACAGTCCATGCACTCACCTGTAAGATAGACATGAATATTGTACTGTCATAATAATCGTAACCTAAGATTGTCTCACTCATGTTATGTTCTGAGCACACTGACTATATAAAACTTCTTTAATAAATATTAGGGATTATTATTGTAAACATAAGAAACATTCAAACTTGTAGAGAATTTTTATGAGTTTATTTGAACCAAACTGATGACAATTGCTGGGAAGTAAAACCTCAACAAGCTGAGAAAATGCCCCAGAAAATAATAGTTTTGCACCTTATTTTATACATCACAATCAAAGCAGAAGGCTTAAGGGGGTTCCATGAAATCCACTGGTGATAGATTAGAGAGGCAGGAGAAAGCAAAGCGAGGAAACCCCTGGGATTGGATAGGAAGTAAAATGACAGGCACGTTGACACTGGTGGGTACAGGATAGTTAACAGTCAGCAATTAACAGGATAATTATAACAATGAGGAGATTTGTGGTCTTTGCTCCGGGGCAGTGGCTGGAAACTGATTTGAGGGGTCCAGAAAAAGGGAAATTACTTTGCTATTGTGAAGGCACGTTTACCAGGTATGTTATTCAAGATGCAAGAAGACAAAGACAGGCTCAGTTAAGGTGAAGACTGACCTTTTTTAGAAAAAAAATACTGCCTTAGGACATGAGTACCATCATCTGCTTTTACCTAAAAAGTTTTCATTTCTACCGCCAATGGTTTTCATGTAAATTTCTTAAGCCTACTCCTTTGATTATTGTAATGAATAAAATGAGGTGTAAAACTGCCATTTTCTGGAGCATTTTTTCAGCTTGTTGAGTTTTTGCTTCCCTGAAATTGTCATCAGTTTGGATCAAACAAACTCACAAAAATTCTCTACAGGTTTGATGTTTCTTATGTTGACAGAAGAAAGTTATCTCTGATAATCTTTCATGAGCAAAATCTTCAATTCATATTCTTCAAGGTAGTTAAGGTAGGGTGCAGAAGTTTCTTTTTAGTCTGTGGCTAAAGTTGCCTTTAGCTCAAAACAATCTGTATACCACAGAGATACATCTTGGGGGGACTGGTTCTAGACCCCCACAAAAATCTAAAAGTTCATTTAGATTTTTTTTTAAAGATTTTATTTATTTTTAGAGAGAGGGGAAGGGAGGGAGAAAGAGAGGGAGAGAAACAGCAATGTATGGTTGCCTCTCACATGGCCCTCACGGGGACCTGGCCTGCAACCCAGGCATGCGCCCTGACTGGGAATCGAACTGGAACCCTTTGGTTCCCAGCCTGCGCTCAATCCACCGATAAAAGTTCATTTAGATTTTTAATAAATTATTTATCATATCATTCTTCATTGTGTCTCTTTCTCTAAATAAAATGCCTCTTTTCCATTGGTCCATGCTAATATACAGTTAAAATACTTTCTGTCATTTTTTCCTGCTGACATATTTTAATCCTCCTGTTAATGAATGTACTATATGGCTCCGTCTTAATTGTCAGAATCTATGGGGATCGACAGCAGCTATTTCTAAAGACTATCATTAATTTTCAAGACCTGTATCACAAACACATAGAAACAGTAGCATTTTGCAAATAATGTATTGTTTCCTATGAGACAGAAATGACTTTTATACCGAAGGGTCCCAATGTTTCTCAACCCCTCCAATGTTGTTCTGGAATAGCTGTGGGGTTCAATTGCCCACTGCCAAGAAGCATGACTCCCAATGCAAGAGTTTGGTGAAAAAAGGAAAGGGGTTGTCTATTTAAAGGTTATACAGATTTAAAATAAATGGCAAATTTCTATCAATAAGTCCAATTCTCTTTAATAGCACCCAAACACACAAAGTCCTGCCCCATTTGCCAAACCAGGCCAGTTTTAGAGTATGCCAGGCAGAGGTACCATCTTTCAGAAAACCAGCATTACTGGTCACGGTTCAGCTCCAAGCATCTCTCAGGAATCTGGGTGGCTAAGCACGTTCTGCGCAGCTCTGTCTTCTCCAGGCTGACTCAAATTTGGGCATCCTGGCAGGTCCCCCAGTGCTACACCATCAGATCCAGAGATTTACTGGACTCCTGACTTTCAGACCTTCTCTTTCTTACTCCAGACCATGTGGCTCTTTTTCTTCTCTCCTGGCAGAGCTCCTCTCTGATACCCCAGACCTCCTGGCAGACCCCCTTCTCTTTCAGCCTGCCCTCATTTAAATGCTCCGCCTGGAACTTCCTGTGTGATCTCATATCCAGTCCTTCTTATGATGTGTTAGTGTCCACCTTTTTTGCCAGTTCTCTAGTATCTTTTATCCTCTTCTTGCTGCTATCTTTAGCAGGGTAAAAGTCTCCAGTGACACATAGACATCTGGGGTAGGCATCTGCCCCCTGCCTCTCACACAAGCATTATATCCGGCTATGTCACAAGTCTCTGTTCTCACAGTCACGTACACAATTTGCCCCAAGCAGCAGCCCTCTTCCCTTCAGGAAAGCACAGCTATTGACTCACCATGGTTATGCGATGTATCTCAAATACCATATCATGCACTTCCCCTTCCCCTTCCCCCTTCCCTTCATCAAGGGTTGCAGGAGATATATTCTGCACCCCATCACACCAGTTCTTCAAATAGACTTCTCTCCATTCTTAAGAGCTGGGCATTCTCAAATAAATCAAGAATTTACTTATTCTGTGTTTGAACTGAAAAAAAAAGTTTTATCTTGACAGCTTGCCTTTTGTTTAATGTTCGGAAGATAATTTTTATTTCCTTGTTTCCTTAGAAAAGAACTGCTACTTTAGAGTTCCTCTGCATTTGGCCACCATTACCGTTACACAGCATTTATGTTACTGGTGGAAGAGCCCATACTCTCAGGCCACCCCCTCTCGGTGAGCTGAGGTACCCAATTGCGTGGCAGACTGTGCCAAGTTGCAGGGACGTGAGGGTGCCCCTTTGTGGGTGGAACATGGAGCTCACTGTCTCGGAGGCTGAGGCTCAGCTGATCACTGGAGAGGACTGCCCAGCTGCCTGGCTTCTCAGCCACACAACTACCCAGCCCAGATGTGGCAGGAACGTTGGGGTGGAGACCATGAATTGCAGGGCACCCCCATCCCCCAGTGGGAGTGGTGGTTGGGCCCAGGTACAGCAGAGTATTTGCCTGGAGACGGCAGAGCTGCCACAGCATGCCCTGAGGCCCCAAGGGCAGGGAAAGTGGACAGCCTCAGGCACAGCAGAGTCACAGGAATTCTGCCCGCCAGCACTGGCCAGGGTAGAGTCAAGGAGAGGTTCTTACACTGAGCGTGCAAAAAGCCCTTCCCTCAGGCACAGATTGGGGTTGGGACCAGGGAAAGGCGGGCACCTGTGCCATGGAAGTAAAAATGGCAGCAAGGGGAGGTGCTGGACCAAGACAGCCTGTCTAAACTGGGGAAGAAGTTTCGGAAGGTGACCCACCTGAAACACGAGAAAGCACCTGGTCCCTCCCACATCTAAGCTAGTCCCAGGGGAACAATGAAATGCTCTCTTGCCCACCCGGTAAATGTACTTGCTGGTGCATTTACTCAAACTCGCAGCCCTAGCTGCCACGTGGGCCCATGTCCACACGGGTCTCACATGCAGTTTCCAGGAGGGAGGCTGACATGAACAGCAGCCGGGAACAAACTAAGTTACAGGTACAACCACTTAGCAGCTGCCCGAGGGCTTCAAAGATCTGTTTCAAAAATTGGAACAGAACTCTGGACGCAGTCTTTTGTTTTGGTCTTGGTGAAAGGAAATGGCCTTTGAGACAAGTCTAACATTCTCCCCAACTGCACAGCATCTGAATAAAATCTCCTTCCTTTTGCACCAGCCACTACCTCACGAGTTTGGCTTTGTGGAGGGAGGCAGACAAAGCCCCTCTTTGTTCTATGACACTTACACTTCTAAACACTAGGTAAAAAATTCACCATAGTCTAATCATTTAGAAACTTATAACTCGTTATTTCAGGTTGTACAATTTCATAATACATTTCAATATTTCAAATAGCATGAGATGCTGGTAGATTCAATATATAAAACCTTTCATACAATTAAAATTGATTCTGGTATCACAGTGTTGGCTCTGTGCTTGCTATTAACTGTCTAGATATTCTGATGACTTGGTGGTTTTTAAATCTTGACATTGTTTTTTATTACAGAAAATTATCTCCCTCTTGCTATAATATCCTTATTTTTTTCCTTAAGTCATGCCTTTGTGGATGTTCTAATCAACTTTAAAATTCTTAAAAGTTATTTCCCACAGTCAACAACTTCAGGATCAAGCACCATTCCTCAAACCATTAAAGCATAAGGTAAGCAGTAGATCAGGTAATAACAGAACAAAAGCAGCAGCCTCACAGGCACACAGGCAGCAGGAGAGACCGGGTCAGGGATACTGACGCAAAGCAGCAGCGCTCACTCCCAATGGAAGTGGGGAGAGAGAATACCCTAATTCCCAGTCTCCTGGCCCCAGAAATTCTCTTGCACATGCTTCAAAATCTTGAGAGTCTGTGGTAAAATTTTAATTAAGTAAAAGTTTCATCAATCCAGTAAGTCTCTAGCCCAATAAGATGAGTCCTTCTGAACTGCCTGGAAAGAAATTTTAAAAAGCCTTGTTGGTATCTCAGTAATAGAAGCAAAAGCATTTTTCCTTTGGGTAGTAGGGGTTCCTATGTTACTAAATAGATTTTCACCAGAACAGTTGACAAACTAAAAATTTTCCAATGACATTCAACAAAAAGACCTGCAGATTTGGAATCTGAGGCTGTCTTTTTGTTTCAGGTTGTGAGGTGGAAGGTGAGGAGGAGTTGCCTAAAATATGGAATATGCTTTGCTGAAGAAAATAAGACTGCTTTCTGTAAACTAGCTGAGAATAGAAAAAAGACACAATATTTTAGCATGACAATGCTTATAATGCTAAGCGAAACTGGAATTAAAACTGTCAGGAAAATGTCAGTCTGGAAAACACCTGACTTTGAGGTTTCCTCCTGATGGGAGGTTGTTGCCTCGAGCTACCTCTTCTAAATGAGAGGTTCGGAATAGTCTCTAGAACAGCACGAGTGGAGAAAAAAACAAGAATGTTACAATGGAATCAGTGCTAAAGGAACAAAGAAGACAGGATCAATGCTCTTTAAGAGGTCAGTAGAGCAAGCCGAATAGGGTCGAGGAGACCTGAGCCCTGACCCACCCGAGGGTATTCAGTGCATATAAATTACGGAGATGAAGAACAGTCTCTCAGCACACTCTCTGGCTTCTCTGCGTATTTACTGCCTAAAACACAGGCAGACTTTTTAGATAATAAACTAGCCTTCTCTCTCTTTAGTCCTACAAGGACATTACTTGTAAAATCATGGTAAAATAATGGTAGATTTACCATGAGAAACTAAGTAGTTTAGAGTTTAGAATTCTGGTCTAACTTGCGTTGAACTCCCTGGTGATGTGCCGTCCCCAATCCCTCAGCTGTCATTCTGGTTAGCTGACATAGAGCTAGCCTTCTCCCCTACACAGAATCACATGCTAACTTAACACCCTGTAACATACCCTTGCACAGGAGGGCTGCTTGGGCATCTTTTGTACTTCGTTTGATACAGGTTGGGATTCAGAGATGGTTATAAGGTCCAAAGGCCTTACTCACATAGCTGACTACCACCTGGGGGTTTAGTTGGGGCTGACAGCCAGAAGCCCCAGTTTTCTTCCACGTGGACCTAGCCACACGGCCACTCGGGGTGCGCCACAGCATGGTGCTATGCAACCAAGAGAAAGAACTTGAAAGCTCAGTTCTACAGCAGCCCTGGCCCCAGAAAATGTGTAACACCACTTATGCCACATCCTGTTGCCCAGAGCACTAAGAATGCCACCCCGCAGTTGCAGGGAGAACTAAACTTGACCTTTGGATAAAGACTGTACAGAGACAGAAGGATTGCTGGAATCCATCTTTGAGGACTACCATACAGACTTAATTTCTTTTTTTCCCCCCAAACATTACTTTTTTGTTGTTCAATTACAGTTGTCTGCATTTTGCAGACTTAATTTCTGAACAGATTAAGAACAAGTAAAAAGAAAAAAAAAAAAGCTTTTGAGAATTGTCCTATACTGTGAATACAAGTTCTGTAAATTCCAAAGTAGCACCACAAACCTAGTCTGGAGTAGAACATTTCTATTTTGTGTTGAATAGTTTTTTCAATTTAGTTCTTAGAACGAAAAGCATTGTACATTTTTTGGTTTTGTTACATTATTTTGAGGTAAATGAAGCATTTAAAGCATTACTGAGTAAAATATTAATTATTATTCTTTGTTATTGCTACTTTTTCTACCAATAATCTGTTTAACAGAAATCATTGTTAAGAATTTATGACAAAAATAAATTTAAAATAAATCTTTAAAGGCAACAGGAGTTGCCTAAAAAGCTGACTTTAAGAGAAAAACACATATTATTGTAGCTACTAAATGATTACCAAAAATAACAGCTAAATATTTAACATTTTAGTCACACTTTGAGACTGAAAAAAAATCTCTAAGCTAACATAATGCAGTGTAAATTTTTTTAAAAAAGATGATGATGAAGAAGAAATAGCAAGTCGAAAGCTACCAAAAGAAAAGATAAGCCAAAATTGGTAAAACATGGAGTTTCAGAGAAAATCTTACTGTCAAAAAAATAATTAAATAATTGGATTATTTAAAATAATTAAATAATTAAATAATTAGATTATCCATTAGATAATCACTGTTTTATTTGCCCAAAATGAAACACGTACATAACATATGTCAAATCCCAAATCTGTTTATTTAAATATGCCCAGAACTCTACCTAACAAATTAAAAGAGATTCGGAACTATTTGTTTTATTTATCAGTATTACTGTCTGACACTACACATCTCCAGCTGGAAGAAAACAAGAAACCCACGGACAGAGGCGCCAGACTGAGAAACAGATGACGCTTTCCAACACCAGAGCCTGGCTGTTGTAGGTGGTGAAAATCTATTTGGGGGCCTCCTTACAGCTAGTATAGAAAAAGCATCATATGTTTACTCTTAGGCATAGCAGTAAAAAGTTTTAGATTTATTTACAACACAGAGGAAAAGGTATTACCTTTATTCATGAGATGTGGGCATGTAATAAAGACTAGAGGGAATTCTCTTAATCCATTTCTTTAGAAAGGGTTGGCAGCTCAGAGAAAAAAAATATTTTTGGAGTTTTTAAATATTTAATATCTCTCAGCCACTTTGCAGTGTGAGAAAAACTCATGGCCCTTTATTGGCAAATATTTCAGAGCTTATCTTCACTTGTATGGAATTTTTGAAAAATTTTTAATATTTCTAAACTACACAGCTAGATTAAACAGAAGCCTAGGGAAATAAGGTAATTCTTTTTCTGCAAAATTAAAAAACTAATATTAAAATTTCAAAATTGGATTTTTCACAGCTAGATAAAAATATGTTTTTATTGGGGTTTGAATTCATTATCTTTTAGTTAATATTTATTGGTTGTCCGTTGTCCATTTTACATGAATTATTTTGATTAAAAAGTTTGGGTGAATCAAATAATTATGGGGCTTCTGTTATTAACAGTAAATAATTTGGTAGATAGACATAGATATTATGCAAAAAATAAAATTCTGGATCTTATTATCTTGGGAGCATTCTCTATTATTATTTGAAGATGGAGGTAGAAATTATTATACTAAGGTAATTATAGAAATATATTTTTAAAACCTCTGGAAGACTTACCTCAGAGTTTGAACCACAATTATTATTAACCTCATGAAGTTAGATCACTAATAAAATAATGCGTAGTCCTGGAAAATAAAGCATATCATTTATTTATTTTTGATTCTCTATACATGTATGTGCATATTACATTATTATTATGTAACTTCTACCCCCTATCAGAAAGGTTCATCAAAAAAATCTGGTGATAAAAGGCACCATATGAGAAAGGTCTAAGTTATAATGCATCTTTAGAAATGAAGCATTCGGTTCTATGAATGTAGTAATGGCAGGAGTGGCTGGCGGCAGGGGTCCTGGAACCAGAGTATCTGGGCTCAAATCCTTCTTCCGCTGTGCAACAGCTGCATTCTGGCAGGCCTTTGGCAGCTTAATTACATTCACCATGGCTCAGATTTTTCATCTTAAAGTAGAGATGTACCATATTTTATCTAAGATGCTTTTGACTGTAAAACACACCATTACTTTAAGTTCTACTATAAAAGAAAAATCACCCAAACCAGGGAGTCGAAAAGAAAACCCTGAGAAAAGTAAATGTACCAGAGGCTCTGACCTCAATGTGAGAAAAATGAGCAGAGACCCGACACACAGCAAGGGGACAGGAAACTTGCCGGACTCCCCTTGGCCCAGAGTGAAGAGGGGAGAACATGTAGCCACAATGTGGACTGGAAGCCACTGTCCTTTCTGTTCACCACTGAGTCCACACTATCAATACTGTCTGAAAAACCTCAAAGAGAAGCTTAATTGAAAGTGGCCTTATGCTGGCCCTGCTCCAGGGGAAGTAAACAGATTATCTCTGGAGAACTTGATGAAAATCTAGGCTGAAGCCACTCCAAGACCGCAGTGCAGTTCTGATTTCAGAGATGTTACAGTGGGGAAAAGTGTGTGGCGGGTTGACTGCAAAGGTGGCTGGGTTTCTTCCCTTCCCTGATTCCACACTCTTTGCAACATGACTTTGCGACTCCTCCCATCAAGAAATCTACTTTCTTATACTCGAATCTCTGCTTGTCCTGTGATTTCTTTAGTCCAATATAATGTGACAGGCATTATGGTGTGCCCTTTCCAAACCTAGAATTAAGAGACCTTGCACACTCCCACTTGGTCCTTGGTCTCTGCCACTTCCAGGAAAATAAACCCTTGCTAGCTGTCTGGGAAGCTCAGATATCATGTGAAATAAAGCCAATTCATCCTAACCAAGGTCTTTCTACATCTCTCAGACCCCAGCCTAACAACCAGCTGACTGTGCATGCAAGAGCAAGCTTATCCGAGATTCCCTGAGCACAGCCAGATAACAAAACTACCCCACAGGCTCAAGAACAACTATACATATTTATTAGGTGGAAGTATTGATCAAAAATGAAAAAAAGAAGGAGAAAAACTCACAGACATGGACAACAGTGTGGTGCGTGGTGATTGCCAGGCTAACGGAGGGTCAGGAGAGGTGGAGGAGGGGAAGTGGGAATAAGTGATGTTGGAAAGAGACTTGACTTGGGGTGATGGACACACAATACAGTGATATGTTTGGGAATTGTGCACCTGAAATCTGTAAAATTTTGTTAACCAGTGTCCTCCCAATAAATTCAATAAAAAGAGAAAAAAGAATGTATATTTATTATTTTAAGACATTACATTTTAGACAGTTTTGTTATACATCAATAGTAACTGAATAAGATATATCGTGAAATACAGTAACGGTATCCACATTACGGAGCTATAGTAAGGAATTGATTTAATACTGTAAGCACTTAGAATAATGCTCCATACATGACAACTCTAGAGAAATCTTATCTAAATTATTTACGGAAGTGTCAATATTCAACAGACTCTTGTTTTCAACTTTATTTATATATAAAATGGGAGTTCTAATTGAAGAATGACGTGGAGATCGAATGCAAGTAAAATAGTTTATAAGATACTAAATGCAATGTGGTTATAACTGTTAGGGAGCAGCTAGGAATGAGCAGCCGAGGGGAAATAAAGGCAGGGCCCTTGCCACTATAATCTAACAAAGAACTAACCATATTTTTCAGACTATAAGACGCACTGGACCGTAAGATGCACCTAGGTTTTAGAGGACAAAAATAGAGAAAACATTTTGAAGCAAAAAATGTAGTAAAATATTTAATAACATAAATAACATAACATTTCACCAACGTAAATGTAAACAGCCAGGTAAGCTGTATTTGGACTATAAGACGCATCCCCATTTTCCTCCCAAATTTGGGCATGAGGGGAAAGTGTGTCTTATAGTCCAAAAAATATAGTAATACAGGAGGCTAGAAGCAAACTTGTCTCACCAATTGACTCATCAGTCCTGAGCTCAGTTTGATAAAGTTGCTGGGTACCCAAGCACTACAAGCAAAACAGCACAGGAGGAGGGGAACCCTTGAACTCCGTGCTGAGAAAGGGAGCTTCTGTAACCATTTCACTAAGACAAAAAGCCTTTACTAAATGGGAAAGAAAACCTTTGTAGTTGTACCTTATTTCCAAAGGAAGAAGGAGGGGAAACAAGAAGCAAAGTGAGGTATATAACCCCTGAACTCCAATAGTCTAATAGATTAGCTAAGTACCCACTTGCACCCTTGGCTCATGTGTATAGAACAAACTCACTTACTTACTTACTTACTAACAACTTTATTTTCTCCATATGTGCAGCATTTAGACTAGCTAGGTATCTGCTTGCAGCTTTGTGATCGTGTGTGCTTCATAAATAAACTTGCCATCTCATTTCCCCTATACGTGGTGTCTCTTGCTTGAACTCATCTCTTGAGGAGAGACAAGGACCGAGGTAGGGAAGGGGGACCTCCTGACTTGGGCCTCTCTCTTCCCACTGTAACATAACTACAGTTACACATAAACAAATAGCTAAAATGCCATGATGTATGTGCCCAAACAGGTATAAACATGTATTAAGCCAATACAAAAAAAAAAATGAGGAGTTCTGTTTGGGAGACCCAGGAATGACTGTATAGAAAAAAGGCATTTTAGTCAAACACAGACAAATAGGAAAGAATTGGTAAGGTAAGGGGTTATTGCAAAGCAGAAAGTGTTAGGCTTTCTAAGTTAAAGATGCTGCATATGCAAAGATTCAAAGATCTGAGTGTCTGTCATATGGCAGCCTTGCCTGTCTGATGTGACTAGAGCCTACAGTCTGAGGAAAACAGATATGAAACCAGGAAGATAGGTTAAAAAGCTAATCATGTATCTGGTTAAGCAAAAAAGGCTTTCTTATTTTAGCAATAGAATCCACCAGACGTTTCAGAAAATGCCAGTAACATGACAAAATATGTATCTTAGAAATATAATTTTGGTAGCAATACAGAGGAATGATCAGAGGGAGGGAAGTGGACACAATCATCTAGTTGAAAACTGAGCGGGGCCTTATGGAAGGTCTGGTAAACTTAACTGGAGACACATTTAAAAGACACACTGGAGGATGGCTAAAATTCCTGAGCTAATAGCGCTCACATAAAAAACTGCATGTGATTCCTCTAAATGTCTTATGAAGCTCAAACAACTCACTGTCCACGATGATACAGCCAAGGGTGAAAATTTAAGTCTGCTGAGCTCCGCAGCCCACAGCATTTTTCCTTGCATCTTGCTTACCAATTTATAGAACAAGGAAAATAAAAATCAAATATACCCAACCCTGATGTATTTTTTATAATTATTCATTCGGTCTATTTGTTGATACCAAATAAAAGCCCTAATGAAACATAAACAATTTAACTTGAATTAATTTATTAAATTATAAAAATGAGTGTTTTAGCCAAGTAAGACTTTATTGGGCGAGGTTAAAAAATATCACTGGTCAGGTGTGATGCCACAGTAGAGACTGCCAAACAGTTCAAAACTTTTTGACTAGGCTAAGGCCAGAGAACGGAAAGTTCTGAAAGGAAAGGTGGTTAAAAAGTGATGAGGTATCTGGATGACAGACTATAGAATAATCTTTGAGGAATGCTTGGCCCAGAAAAGGAAAAGAGCATGCATACAATCTTCAAAGTATATGACGAGTTGCCATCAATTCAATGGGATAGTATCATAGTAAGACGCTGCAGAAGTTGGAACTAAGAATTAAGGTTAGAAAGAAGACGAAGCACAGCTTTGGACTTAATAAAGGAAAATATTTTCTATTATCTAGAGCTATCCATTTAGGAAATGAGCTTATTCCTGGGATTATTATCACTAACACGAAAATATTTAAGTATTATTCATTCAGAATATTGATTGAGCAACTAAAATTTGCCAAGCTCCATGATAGGTATTCAGAAACAAGTGTGAACAAAACCGTGCATCAGGAATGACTGTAGGAGGAAATTCTGCATTATTTTATTTAATAGACTCATACAATGCTGACTACGTGCTAGACAGCTATTTGAATGTCTTAGCAAATATTAACTTACTTAATGCTCAGAACAACCTTACAAATGGAGAAACTGAGGCAAAAAGCAGTAACTGGCCTAAAAGCAAGCTCACAGGAAGTAAGAGTCAACACTGGGGTTCAAATCCAGATGGCCTAGCTCCAGGACTGTGCTCTCGGCCATCGTGACTGCTGCTTTCCCCTGCCCCACTGGGTGGGGTGGGCTCCCAGACTGGTCACTCGGAGGAGGCTCTGAGCACACCCATAAAAGTGGTAGAAGATTCTGAAGCCATTTTTGGTCAGTTTCAACTTGTTCCCAGTGACCAAACTTGATTAGGTTTTATTGTTCGCTTTTTCTTTCAAATATGCATGCACACAGCCAAAAAACACACATGCATACCTCGAATTCAGAGTATTTTGTCTGTTTTACTAACCCCTTTGATGTAAGGAACTCTGGGCGTCTATGGTGGAGAAAGTTTGGAAATTGATTTTATTATGCAAAATTTATTTTTTTAAATCTATAGAAAGTTAAGAATTATTTCTTCTGAGTATGGGAAGGGGAGAATGAGAATAGGGATGGAAAGATGGGTTTTACATTTTAGAAATTTGTACTATTTGTCTTTTATGAGCATCCTATTTTCTTAATTAAAAATTTACAGCAGCAGTCCCCAACCTTTCTGGCACCAGAGACTGGTTTTGTGGAAAACACTTTTCCACAGATGAGGGGTGGGGTAGTTTCGGGATGATTGAATCACATTGCGTTTATCGTGCACTTTATTTCTTTTATTATTACATTGCAATATATAGTGAAATAATTATACAGCTCGTCATAATGCAGAATCACAGGGAGCCCTGAGCTTGTTTTCCTGCAACTACATGGTCCCATCTGGGGGTGATGGGAGACAGTGACACCCAAAGTGTGTTGCTTATGTCCACTCTATTCCATGACCTCTTTTTGGTTGGCGTCACTGAAGAAAACACTGCTTCACAAAGACAGGATGTTGGAAATGGAAACAGGTTTTCCAGTGTTTTTGTGGCAATCTCAGGATATTCCACCTTGACTTTAGTCCAGAATGTACGAAGATCTGAAGTTGTCTCAAACATATTTTTAAGGCCACCATCATTTGCAATATCAAGCAGTTGATCCTCTTCTAGAACTGACAATGTCAATACATCTGCCTTATTCACAGATGGGTTGTGTATCTATTCTTCCCAAGTCTGGGGGTCTTTTGTGGTTGGGAAGTAATGCTCAAACTCTTGTGAAAGCTGAGAGAGATGACCATGCACCAGCTGGGAGACACAAGGTCTTGGCTCAGGCTCTTTCAAAATGTCTACTAATGTTTAAAATATCCCAATGTTCACTCATCACCCCCATAAACCCAGTTTGGCTTTGAATGCAGCCACTTTATCTGTTGATTTGAACACAGCTGTCATTCTCCCCTGAAGTCACAGATTGAGTTCATTGAACAGTTTGAATGTGTCACACAAGCAAGCAAGTTTTGTGACCCATTCTGGGTCACTGCAATGTGCTGCCAGTAGTAACTGTTTTTCTAAAAGAAATCTCTGGAGCAGCTCTTATAACTCAGAAACTCTGGCCAGTGATCTACCTTTAGAAAGTCATCTCACTTCTGTTTATAAGAGAAGACGTGTGTGCTCTGCATCCATCTCCTCACAGAGCTGTGTGAACATATGTGAGTTAAGGGCATGTACTTTAATGTGGTTGATAATTTCAATCATATCCTGCAAAATGTTGATAGGTTCAGGTGACATTTTCTGGCTAACCAGTATTTCTCTACAGATGACACAGTAGTAGACTCACTTCAAAAGTGATTCCTTTGACCTCTGACTAGTGAAACCAGAAAGCCGTCTGGTCATGGCAGTCTCTCCCTCCATGCATATACCAATACCAAATGACCGATTCGATTTTCCTGATATGAATCATTCAAAGACTTGAATAGTTCTTCAGCTATGGTTTTGGTTGGAAACAAAAGTGCACATAACATATCCTCATGCTCATCCTCCTGAAAAATATATCACACAAAAACAATCATTGTTGCCTTGTTGTCAGCGTTGGCAGACTCGTCAACCTGGATTGTCTACCACTGTGACTCATTCATCCTCTCTAACAATTGTGCCTCAGTATCATCTACTATTTCGTCTATGGTGATAGCCAAAAAAGGAACACGTGATACCTTTTGAACTGCAGCCTCTCCTCAAAATTCACGACAAATGTCATTAGCAGCAGGCAGGATCAACTCTTCACCAATAGTAAAGGGCTTCTTAGCTTCAGCAATGTGGTCAGCCACTAAGAATGATGCTCTTGGTGCAGACACATTTGAGGAAGTGCTGACCTTCAACAGTTGCTTCTTTTCTTTGTTTTCATGTTTTTTTCCTTTTGAAAAACTCCAAATATTTGTGGTTTAATGGAGGGTGCTTGTGTTCTCCATGTGGTGAAACAGTTTTGAAGGTTTTGTGGCTTTGTTGGATAGCTGAACATCACATATACAAAGCGGGCTTGAAGAATGTGAATTACCTATTGCAATGAACCTACAATTTAAGTAGAACTCCTGGTATTTTCTTTTAAATGCAGATTTCTTTTTGTTGGCAGTCTTAGAGTCTTCTGCTACCTCATCATTGGGTCTTTCCCCCTTTTCAAAGATGCTCTCCAGCAATGTTTGTTTTTTACTTATTTGGGCTAGGGTTAGCATGTGGGCTTACCAAAACTGTGACTGAGACAAGTGTGCAGTGGGGGAAAGAGGTGTGGATGGAAGAGGCAAATAAAAATAATGGGTGGGTCATGTGCAAACTAAAATAAGTGTCGGAAGCCTGTCACCTAAAGCCTGCCACCAGGTGCAGCTGTATAATTGAAGTACACCTATTCACTTGCCACTATGAAGCCTGCCACCAGATGCAGTTTAACTGTCACTTGCCGCTCACTGATAGAGCTTTGGTATGTTTCTGCAGGCAATTGATTTATTATGGTCTCTGTGCAGTCAAACCTGTCTGCTAATGATAATCTGTATTTGCAGCTGCTCCCCAGCAGTAGCATCACAGCTTCAGCTCCACCTCAGATCATCAGGCATTAGATTCTCATAAGAAGTGCTCAACCTAGATCCCTCCCATGCACAGTTCACAGTAGGGGCGGCACTCCTATGAGAATCCAGTGCTGCTGCTGATCTGACAGGGGGCGGAGCTCAGGCAGTAATGTGAGGGTTGGGGAGCAACTGTAAATACAGATAAAGCTTCACTCACTTGCCAGCTGCTCACCTCACGCTGTACGGCCTGGTTCCAAAGAAGCCAGGGATTGGTACCAGTCTGTGGCCTGCGGGGTTGGGGACCCCTGATTTACAGGAAACTTGTGCTAGTGAAATATATTATAAAATAGTAATAATAATGTCCCTCATTTTCTGCCCATCTAAAAATGAAAACAAAAATTTGGAATTGTGAACAAAATTTATAAGATCACCTCTAATTCACATAATCAGAGAATGTTGGAGCTAGTAGCATGAAAATCACCTATCATATAACTATCTTAACTTATAGATAAGAAAATTGAAGCCAAGGGAATTTTTGAAACTTGGATAGTGTCGAAAGCAACATAGAACCCTGGGAAAATTCATTTAACCTTTCTCAGTCCCATTTTCCACATGTGTAAAACAGGGGTAACAATAATATGAAAGGAAAGCCTGTCCAGACAGCTGAGAGCTGGCTGAAGGCAGGGAACAGGAGTGGCCTCCAGGACAGCACCTGGGGCCACGGTGAGGCAGTGCTGGTCCCTTGGGCAGGGCTGCCTTGCTCAGGTAAATGAACACATGATTTCCTGCCCCTGGCGAGAGTTAGTGGCAGGAGGAAGCTCTTACACTGGGTATTGCAAGGCTAGAAAGAAAATTGGATAAGAGGGAAAAGCCCTCTTCACCCCTTCTGGTACCAGTTTGGGGGTGGGGCCACAGTAAGGCAGAAGCATGCACAATAGCAGCTAAACTGGCAGCAGGGGAAGGTGCTAACCAAAGAGGCATGTCAGTCTAGCCAGGGCTAGAAGGGATTGGTTGGGAGCTGGACCCACCCAAAGCCTGCAAAAATTTAAGAAGTTAACTGGTCATTCTGGGAAAGCACCTGGTTCATCCCAAACCCAAAACTAATATAAACCTAAGGGGAACCATTTTAGAAGAAAGTTCTCATTGTTCTTCTCACCTATATTCCAATTTACAATGCCTTCTTCTTATATCCCTATCAGAACCAGAAAGGGAGAAGGGTGCAAATGTTAGGAGAAAATCTATTTGAATAATTTGCAAATACTAGATTGTATACCAATTTATAATTATATACTAATTTATAGTAAAATTAAAGGTTAGCAATTTTTAATCACAGCCAAACATATTCATGCCTTGTATGACTTTCACATGTAGTGTGCATATAATCGGGCCAGTGGAATGAATAATCAGATAAGACCAATATGAAGAGAAGAATATTTGTTAAATGGAGAGGAAGTGGCACTTGATGGGTTGCACAATGAACTGGGAATGAGATGTCCTTATAAAAATTTCATTTCTGCCCACATCACTCAAGGACATTATGTGCTGAAACCCAGTTGATCCCATGCAAACAGGACAATGCTGTATAAAGACTGCTTAAGTTTTTTCACAGACCTGATTATAGCAAAAGACAGCATTAGAAGAAAAATTTGATAGCAGAAGTAATAAGAAAAAGCAAATAAAAGACTGGGAATTTATCTTGGAAGAAAAAACACCCACTACTGGAAGGGCATCAGTGAGAATTTTCTGCTTGCTCTGCCTCACTCCGGTCCTGCCTGGCACACCCTGCACTGGGCCTTTTAGTGGTAGAAAGCTTGTCTCCATCCACCTTAACCGGCAGCCTGCTCCTTCAGATGTGCTGGTGCTAAGATCTACTTTAATCTTATCGATTGAAAATAGGCACTTTCAACTTATTTCATACATTAGTGAATCTCCCATTTCATACAGCTACTAAAACCCTTGATAAGGTAATAAGAAATGCCAGCATGAACACCAAAAACTTCACACCAGGCTACATTCGCTGCATGTTCCATAAAGCCCCATGGGCTCATCAGAGTCAAGCAGATCTGAAAATATGAAGTCACACTCTTGCATTCTGACATTATAAGATATATTGCCTTTCATTCACTTTTGTGGTACTTTTAAAAATTAGTCTATAAAGTTTTCACAGCATCTTCAAAGCATTAAAGTGTAGGTAATGGAATGAAATGACTTGAAATGAAAAAAGTTATGGAGATTATGATGGTGGTCCAACCAAAATGTACAGCAAAGAACTAAGAATCAAAGAAAAACATTTGGGAAAATACTTCTGAAAAGCTGCTTTAAAGCATCTCTTTAAAAAACTGTATTAAGGCAGCGATTGGACAGTCTATCACACACTGGGCAGGCCTGGTAGGCAAGGCCATGCGCAGCAAAGAGAGGGTACAAGATTCTTCTCAGGGTGGGAATAAGGAATTGCAGGACCCTCTCTGTTTATAAGGAGCATGTTAGCATCTTAGCCAAGGTCGAGATTACCTGGTACAAGAGTTCCCAGTATCTCTAGGGCAATCTGGAACAAAGCATGCACAGGTAGAAAGCTTGTAGCTAAGGGAGTTAAGTGTGCAGTGCTGGGGCTGGGCAGATTTGATGTTGAGTGGAAGAAGAATAAAAAGACTGTGAGGGAATTGTCTAGAGGGGAAAAGAGAACTGAGCGAAGCCATCTGGCTACCGCGCAGGATAGAACAGAAAAAGAGTTCAGTTGCTTTGCTTGTAAACTCTCTTGACCCCTGTCTGAACAGTAACCACAGGAACCACAGCATCAAATGAAAGTGATTTATTTGATAGGAAGTAGAATCCCAAACCCCAGAGTCCCTAAGGTTTATGTGGCTCCCAGATCCTATCAAAGCCGGTGTTTGTTTCATGTGTGTTGACTCTCGGGCAGCCAGTACTCATTTCGAAAGAGGCAGGTGAAAGGTCATGATATATTAGTATTGAAACTTCTAGATACTTTCATTTTTCTCAAACACAGTTTCTTTTGATGATACTCTAGTATCGGTTTTTCTGAGAAAAACCTTTGCTTGCTCAGAAAATCCCCACTGCCTTTGTTTTAAAGACTCACTTAAAAACAAGGATAGAATGCATGTGACTTTGAATTTTCAATCTGTCATCTATTTTAAATTTACTTTGCTAAGTGAATTAACCTCTTTGGCTCAGTTGCCTGGCTAGAATAATAGAAACATTAATATCAAGCTCACAATCCTTCAAATCTCTTAAAGCAGGGGTGTCAAACTTCTTTTCACCAGGGGCCACATCAGCCTCGTGGTTGCCTTCAAAGGGCCAAATGTAATGTCAACCCCTTAACAGTTAAGGAGTAGTTACATTTATACAGACCTAAAATTATTTCGGCCCTTTGAAGGCAACTGAAAGGCTCATGTGGCCTGCAGTAAAAATAAGTTTGACAACCCTGTCTTAAAGCAACAGACCCGCATATTCAACTCTGTCATAGAGATCACCCCTTCAGGAGACTACGGCTCACACCACACGTCTCTTAAGGGCTCTTGCCATCTTTCCCCAAACTTGCTGTCCTCTGTGGTAGTTGGCAGTACCAACCATTCACGTTCCTTCAGGCCAGACAATAAAGATCTTTCTGGATTTCTTCACTGCCTTGTTAATATTTCTCAAAACTACTGTCTTTTATTTCTACTGGTCCTGCCTTCATTCGGTTTCTCATCCCTACTTACCTGGGTAAGGCAACCACGGTCACTTCCTCATCGGATGCCCTCACTTTAGTCTTGCATTCTCTGCTCCCTCTGTCCAAGGGCACAATTTTATCTTTTTGTCTTCTTTGGAGAGGAAGGCTGGAAACGGTTGGAGAGAGGGGCAGGTGAAGGTGATTAGATATTGGAGACAGAGAATGAAAATCATCCAGTTGGGCCTGGCTGGTATAGCTCAGTGGACTAAGCGCGGGCTGGAAACCAAGCGGTCCCGGTTCAATTCCCAGTCAGGGCACATGTCTGGGTTGCAGGCCGGGTCCCAGTGAGGGCCATGTGAGAGGCAACCACACATTGCTGTTTCTCTCCCTCTCTTTCTCCCTCCCCTCTCTCTAAAAAAATAAATAAATAAAATCTTTAAAAAAAGAAAAAGAAAATCATCCAATTGGTGTGGAAGTTTGTTCTTTCAGTTGAAATCTGTTCTTTCATTTTAAGGACTATCTCAAAAATGAAGTAATTTCAAGCCAATAAAAACAAAACAAGCAAACAAAAATCTTCATTCTTCCCAAGTTATCTAACACTTTATTGGAAATCATCAAAAAGAACAGAGGAATCATAGAGGAATCATTTTTTTTTTTATTTTTAAACCCACATATAAAGTGGTGGACAAAAGTAGGTTTACAGTTATGAGTATGCTAAAGAGTTTATTCTTGTATTCTTTATATTATTGATTAATTATCGTATTATTTTCCATACAAACAACTGAAAACCTACATTTGCCCACCCCTGCTGGTTGCTGATAAAATTTCTCTCTGACGTACAATTGCATACCAGAACATGGAAAAGTTGTAAAACAGTAAAAGTACTTTGTTTTGCAGAGGTGGTGAAATGTAGTCTTTCTCGCAGCATTCTGTACCCAGTGGCAACACAGTGATCTCAAAAAGTACGTGACAATTCTGTTGTGCATACACTTGTTATGAACTCACTAAACTATTTGGCTCTGAATAAAAGGTTCAGCTCTTACACTTAAAGCATGAGAAACCTTCTGAGACCCGCGCTCTAGAACAAGGACAGAGGACTAACAGGAGCCTCATTTGGCTTAATTCTCTGAAAAGTGCCTACCTCAGTTCAACAAGGAATAAGTGGATGCTATACAGGTGAATATTTGAAATACTGCTACCTGGTTTCTAAAAGAGAATCATAAAATTTTGGAGCTAGGAAAGACGTTAGTAAAGCAACCTCCTGGTTTGGTAGAAGAGCACGCTGAAAGCTCAGAAAGCTGGCATGACCTGCACTCAGCCAGCGGAACTGATGGTTTCCTTACGGTCACACAGTGCACCAGACGTTTGCTTATTTCACAAAGAGCACATACTGAGAGATTAACTCCTGGCAGAAATCATGACAGGTGCTGAGCTATCTGAGCTTCCCAAGTGCGAGCCACCCTGGGGAGATTCCAAGCTCACCAACGGAAAGGTAAAGAAGATGATGCTCCCCTTGCCCCCCCAAGGGTGTCACGTCTCTAATGAGAGCCTGTGCCCAGGGCAAGAGGCAGAAATGCCTCATTCACCAGTCCAAACAGTGGAATGATCATGAAACCAATGCTCTTTAATTATATCATTGAAGAAATAATGCTGCCTATTCCCTGTGGGTGCTTAGAAACTGCTACTTCAGTAACAGTTGTCCTCTGGGCCACAGACTACCGACACAGAGTTACCCACTCACGTGGACATTGTCTGACTTATTCAGCAAGTGCCTACTGAGCCGGGTGTCACAGTAGATGCTGGAGCAAACCCATCAGAGTCTCTGCCCTCAAGGGACTGTCACTGTGCACACCATTTGACGATTTTCCTGTGCTGCTCTCCAAGATCTAGTCAAGGGTTAAAAAAAAGTGCACTGATACATCAAAAACTAGTTTCTACATGAAAAGACTGAGAGCACTAGCAAGTTGCTTTTTTATGGAAAATCACTTAATTATAGCAAGGATGTGAAAATGAATTCTTAATAAATTGAACATAACGACTTTGAAAAAATCAGTTAAAAGACCACAGTGCTTTCAGGACACAGCACACAGCATATTTAGCACACAATGATGAGAAATTGAAGTAAAATACTAATTTTGAAGTTTTTCCTCTGATCTAAATTAGAGTCCTGGCTTTCAGGTGACCCAGCTACCGTGTTCTACATGTCTTGTTTCTTGCCCATTTTATGTTTTGGATTAATTAAGCACACAATCTATTTTTCTGAGCTTTATTTCTTAACATCTCATTTCTCAAATCTCTGAAATCTGGCTGCCTTTCCATTGATCCACTGATTCAGTAAAGTGGCCCAGTCCCAATGTCCCTGTTCAGTCCTTAATAACTTCAAAGTTTTGCTAAATGGAACACATCTGAATGTGCCATTACTTCTGAAATGACTTTCTCTCTCTCGTCATTTTCTCTTCTTAGCCTGTCGTCAATTCAGGCTACCCATTCCAAATCTCTCTCTTTTCTTACATTCACTTTTTAATTTAGCTCCATACCCCACATTCTTCTAAAAACATTTAAATTGCCTCACAAAGTAAACACAGTATCAAATGGAACAACAAGGAATAAAATATAGTTTTAACTATACTTACGCGTGAACCAAAGACAAGTAGGTATTATCCTGACTGGAAGAGAGTGGCAGTTTAAGTCGGCCACTGAATGGAGCTGCACATTTTCTGCCAGTCGAAACACAATGGGGAGCATGTTGAACTGCATTCTCGTCATCATCTGGCAAACAAAATACATTTGTCTCTGTAGTTTGTGCTACTTCTGGGAACAAAACTGATGCAGAAATTTGTGTCATAATACCTTATAGACAGTACACCAAGTAAACATCACTTCAATGATAGGATTATAAAATTATATGATTATAAAAACTCCATTCAGACCACCCTTTGTAAAAACAGCAAACGTAAAGCGAAAGTAAAATTTAATGAACGCATTTGGGACGGACGGTAAGAGGTAAGACAAGATAGTCCAGAGCTTCACATTCTCAGGATCAAAATTAAGCTGGGAGATTATTTGAAATTGTGAGTGAGTGAACATAACTATTAGATTCTCTCAAATACCAGATTTCCTAGGTAATTCTCATTGTGGCTAGGTTTTGTCAGGGCATGACTAAACCCACAAAGCTGCAGTGCAAATATTCTGACTTGTCAGTCACAATGAAATCTCCTTGCTTTAGTTTTAGTCAAGACTCATCACTTTTGTCAACAACCAACAAAGCTGTCCCACTGCAGCAGAGATGCGAGCCTAAGAACAACTGTTTCCTTATAAACGGTTTTGGAGACGTTCTCAGCAGAGACTGTCTGCATCTTCTACTCGGAGGAAAGGACTCTCCCTCTGAAAGCTTCTTTTTAAAGCCTAAATGATTAGTTTCTTTTCTTTTCTTTTGTGGTGGCTTATTCTCATCCGTGGAAGAACTTCAGTGTAATGTCTCTTAAAGATTAAATATTCAGAATACCGCTATCCCAAAGACCCCATCACTGTGAGCTGCAAAATTTACCCAAACTATTCTTGGCTATTTAAATAGTGGTGAGAGTCCAACAGATTATTTCAATTTATATTTAATTGATGCCAGCTTGTTCCTTAATGTAGTAACTAGTTAATAGTCTATATCTTAAGATCCTTCCTGATTAATGACAGTAAATGATCATTCAAAAACTGTAAGAAGCTTTTTGTCTTGTGCGTACCATGTCCTAAAACGTTCATCTAGCTCTCCTGACAATTGTCCAAATGGAAAGCATATCCATTGAAAAGGAACAAATGGAATAGTATTGGGACATACATCTTGCCTGCATTTTGCTTTAAGATTGTATCTGTCAGATTTCTACTTCTGCCCACAATGTAACTTGAACCAAATTGCCTTCCCACCACAAACAACGAAAAGTTAGATAAAATCTAAAAAATAACTCTTCCTAGGTATTGGACAAACTCAAGGCAGGGCTGCAATGCCTGGGGGAGAAAGACAACTGGGATGAGCCCTGCCATCGCTCTCAGTCTCTGCCTGGCAGTACTTTCTGGGTGGCGGCACGGGAGGAGGATTCTCTCCAAAGGTAGTAGGGTCTCACCTGTTCATGGTAAATATGAGTTCTAATATGTGTATTCACGTTTATCTCAGCAGCTACATTTTAATTTTTACTGGGATCTAATGGGACTTCAAATTCTTCAGATGATGTGCTATGGTAAATGATTTTGAACTTAGACTCTCAACCAGTAGGTTCAAATTGGAAAATCTATTAGAAACAATAGATCATTTAAAAATAAAGCAACTGATCAGTTCAACAGATACAGAAACATTTTTAAAATCATTCACTAAGCCTTCTATTTTTGCAAATTAGACATCAAGAACTCAGGAAATACGAAATAGGAAGTAACTGAAGCACGATAAAGAATATCTAAAACCTCTAGCGAGCCACATACCAAATAATGGAGTTCTTATTCTCAACATCAGTGATGACTCCCAGTCTCTCCATGAAAACCAGTAACGAGATACAAATGCTCCTATTACCTTTGTTACTTATTATTCTAGGATCAATAAAGTGTCTAACAATAGGGGGTTGTTTAAAAATATATATGTATGTATATATAAAATAATCATTGAAATGATGTCACAGATAATTAAAAAGGAAGTACCTTTATGACTTTTTAATGGCTCATTGTATTCAACTTAAACAGGTACCATCATTTGTGCTATTGACAATTGTAAGACATTTCTAGAACATAGAAAGTTAATGATAAATGAAATAAAATACAGCAACTTTAACAAGGATTATTTGAGTAATATGGTACTTTTACCTTACTAAGTTTTCTAAGATAAGCATGGATTACTTTTATTTGTATGATATGATTATATTTAATTTAGGAAAAGAAGGATAAAAAACAACACCTACATATGTGTACATGTTTGTATAAACAAAGAATATATAGAAGACTGTACATTAAGCTGTTAACATGGATTGTCTTTTGGGTTGGTGGCATGTGAGTATGTGAGCCAGGGGCTGATATCTTTGTATTATATGACTTGTTATAAGCACATATATTGCTTCTGTAATTTTAAAAACTCAATAAATAAATTAATGTATAGAACTAGTATAAATAAAACAGAAGGAAAATTATGACACACATATTTGCCAAATGATATGTTGGTTATTTAAAAGTATTAATAGTACAAATAACAATAAAATTACAAACATACCATGAGGAAATGGCAAATTTCTATTGAAAAGAATGCAAAAGTTATAAACAAAGTAAGTAATTTAAAGAAACATATAATCCCGAAGCATATAAAAATGGTCAACTGTACATATTTTAAAACTATAAATAAAAAAAAGTCAACATTTTGTCAGATTAACAAAAGTTCACAGAAACACAAGTTGTTATATAATTATGAACAATTGTCTTGTATGTTACTAATGAAAACATAAACTTGGATATAAAAATAATATTCTGTCAATATGCACATAAAATCATATTTCTTACTATTAAAAAGAGTAGTTCCACTCACAGAAATCTACCTTAAAGGAATTTTAAGAGATCAAAAGAAAATGCATATTAAAAAGAATTGCCCTGGCCCGGTGCCTTAGTTGGTTGGCACATCACCCTGTACACCAAAACCCTGTGGGTTTGATTCCTGGTCAGGGAGCATACCTCAGTTGTGGGTTCAGTCCTGGTCGGGGTACATATGGGAGGCAATTGATGGGCATTCCTCTCTCTCTCTCTCTCCCCCCCTTTTCTCTCTAAAATCAATAAACACATCTTGAGGTGAGGATTTAAAAATTTTTAAACAAAAATTAAAAATAATAAATATAACACATTGCAGCATTATTTACACTGGAAATAATTTAAAGTCCAACAATAGAAGACTGGAATATTAAGTATAATGTCTTTAAATTGTAAAATATTAGTCTATATGTGGCTTAAACTAATTTTCATTTCTAGCGTCACTTGAAATCTTGACCCTATAGAATGGCTATAGAAATCCTGTATGGGCTAAAAAACCAGCTGGCCAAGTTTCCTCTTTTCTAAGCAAGGGCAGTTATGTACTTTTTAAAAATTAATTTGTTTTATTTCATTAACTTTTTATATTTTTAAATGTATTGGGATGACATTGGTTAATAAACTATGTAAGTTTCAGGTGTACAATTCTAATAGCGTGTATATCACCTGTATATTTTATTATGCCTTCACCACCCCGAGTCAGGATTCCTTTCGTCACCACTTTTTCTCCCTTACCTTCCTCTACCTCCATCTACCCGCTTTCCTGCTGGTAATAACCATGCTTTTCCTCATGTCTATGAGGTGTCTGTTTTTCTTTGTGTAATCCCTTTACTTTTTAACCTAGTTCCCCAAACCTCCCTCCCCTCTGACAGCTGTCAGTCTGTCCTCCATTTGTGAGTCTGCTTCTATTTTGTTTGTTTATTTTGCTTTTAGATTCTTCATATGAGTGAAATCACATGGTACTTGTCTTTCTCTGATGGCTTATTTTACTTAGCATAATGCTCTGTAGGTCCATCCATGCTGTTGCAATGGTAGGATTCCTTTCTTTTCACAGCCGAGTAGTGTTCCATTGTGTAAAGGTACCACAGCTTTTCTATCCACTCATCTACTGATGGGCACGAGGGCAGTTTCCAGATCTTGACTATTGTTAATGATGCTGCAACAAACATAGGGGTGCATACAGTTCTTTTTAATTGGTGTTTCGGGTTTCTTCAGATATGTTTCCAGAAGTAGGATTGCTGGGTCAAAAGGTGGTCCCATTTTTTAATTGCTTGAGGTAACTCTATACTGCTTTCCACAGTGACTGCACCAATTTGCATTTCTACCAATAGTGCATAAGGGTTCCCTTTTCTTCGCATTTTTGAAGATTTTCTCATCTCTTCTTAAAGTGGAAGTCTCTCCCCCACAGGAGAGCAATTTTAGTTGCTCTGGTTTCTGTGCCCCTCCAGTCTGGTGTGCACTCCATCTGGCCTAGCTTTCTAGCCCGTCTCCAGTCTTCTCCCAGGGCCTTGGTGTTCTCTGCAGGTGATAGTGGACACTGAGTCACCAGGAAAGGTTAGCAGTGTAATAGTTTTAGACTGTAGCCACTGTAAGATTTACATATTAGAATAAGATGCAATGCCATAAGAAATCAGGCATGGTTATAATAGCGAATACTGCAGAGTCCTCTTCATAAAAAGAAATCAAGAAGTAATTGCGTTGATGATATAGCTCCATGACTAAATTGTGTCATCTAAAGATTTTGGAGTTTTACAGTTCAGACAAACATCTGGCAACTGGACCAACATTTCATTTATCATGGTTCATTGATTTAATACTAAATGACCAGACAGAACCTGCTCAAGTTTTGCAGTTATTCCACAGATGTAAGACTGTACAGCGCTGACTACGACAGTAAGCTCCAGGGGATACACTCTTACTGCACAAGAAACCAGGAGCCCTAGGCCTTGGTGACTGGCTCATGAAACTTGGGCAGCTTCCCACAAATTGTGTAACATCATATGAAGAATTTCACTCTCTGGCATTTGAAAATATTACTGTTGGCTATTATTTTCTTAATGTACAAAATCCACTTTTGTTCAGCAAACATTTATTATTTACTTAATTAGCAATGTATTAGAGACTACACGATAACATTGTCCTCATTCTTGAGTTTCTTACCATCTTGTAGAAAGTAACTGCTTACACATTTTTGATGTTGATGTAAATACTTAACACAAAAATATCTTAGAGGGAAGTAAGGAGGTAACAAAAAATGCTTTAGTTCAAGCAGCTCAACTTTCTTCTTTGCTCTGTATTTAAATCTATTAAGTTAACACATATACAGTGTCTGAAATCAATACAGCACTAAAGACTTTATCTTTGCATAATAAGATTTCAAATCTAGTTTAACAAAAAGTGGATCATAAAGGATTTATTCATCTTCATTTTTTTTATTTTTAAAAACTTAAAACATACAGATTGAGTTAACTAGCCTCATTTTGTTTTGGCCTGCAATCAGCTTTGCAGACCCCTCTCCCACTTTGTTTTAATGTATTTCTTTCCCTTTCGACCCCATCTCTAACCCCATTGTCCCATTAGTCATCCACTGTAATGTATTTAATTCATGTCCTTATTGTATATGCACCCTCTGAAATATATGGTATTCTTGTGTGACATTTAATTTACATGAGTTACATTGTACTGCAGATTTTTACACTTCTTTTTACACACTCAGTACTAAACTTTAGAGCAGACCCATGCATTGTATATAATTTGGGATTTCTTCTGGTTACTCACATCAAGGTCCATGTACATACACTACATTTTTCTTATCGATACCCAATGAGTGTATGTGGGTTGCCTTCAATAAGAAAGGCTACAGGTGCTCCTATAAGAAAGACTACAGTGAACATATTCCTCTACGTCCCCTCATGGACTAGCAAAAGGTTTTCCTGGCAGATATTCCTTGGGAGAGCATTGAGAACATATGGCTAAGCATATTAATTTGTTCAGTTACTGACAGACTGCTCTTTAGAACGATGACAACAGTTTGCCATCTTACCACTGGAGCATGAAATACCTCATTCCCTCTCATTTTCTCAAACATCTGATATTATCAGACTTCTAATCTTTGCAAATATAATGGGATAAAGAGAAATTTATTGTTATGATTTAATTTTTCTGAATTTTGAGGTTACACTGAAGTTGAACATTTCTTTACATAGTTAGCCATCTGGGTTAGTCATCTGAGGTCCGGAGTGAGTCTCACACACTGGGAACACTGCTGCCAAGACCTGCCTCCTGCCTTCCACCTCCGAGACCAAGAGGAAGACCGACCTGTTCAGAATTGCACAGCCCTTCCTTTAGCCCTTGGTGTCTTTACTCTAAAGTGCATCTCTCAGTGTGTCCCTTACATTTTAGCTCTAATTGAATCCTGGGCCTTTTCCGAAGACATTACATCCCCTGCAGCTCTCACCAGTGAAGCCTTATTTCTCCCCAATCCTTGAATCCTGTGCAGTGCTGAAGAAGGTGTAGAGCAGAGGTGTCAAACTCATTTTTACCGGGGGCCACATCAGCCACGTGGCTGCCTTCAAAGGGACATATTTTGTTACATGTTTTTCCATGTAACTTTAGGACTGTGTAAATGTAACTACTCCTTAACAGTTAAGTGAGAGCTCAGCACTGCAGCTGGGTAGGAACAAGGTGCTGGGCCCATGGGCCTTGTGTTTGCCACCTGTGCTGTGGGGGTTTTCTCTGGCACTGGTTGCTGGCCCCAGTACATTCTCTTTCATTTCTCTGAAATCCAGAATTTCTGAATCCCTGGCTATCAGAGTTCATCAGACACCGCTGCTCATGGTGGCTGTCTCTGCCCATGCCTGTCTCACTCCCAGAGATGATGGGCTAACACCGTCCCCTCTCCAACCTCTTCTCTATTTTCTCTGAAATGGGCCTTGCATTTCACTTTGCTGAGAAAACAAAACCACTCAGAACTCCCTCACCTTTTCCACAACTACCCAGCAACTACGAGCACACATTTGGCCTTACCAGTCGTGAAGTGGATGAGCTCTCCAAGCTGGTGTCAAAGGCTGGGCGCGCCAACATGCGCTAGATGCCGCCTCTTCCTAAATCTGCAAAATCATTGTTCTAGCAAGTCTCTCTTTCTACGACCTGTGTTAATTAATTATCTTCCCCTCTTTAGGGATAATACTTCAACATACACTCATACCATTATTTATTCAAAGCTAATTGTTTAAAAAAACGTACCCACATCACTCCTGTCTCCAGCCACTGACCTACTGCTCTATTTCCACTTAGAAAATTTCCTTGAAAAAGTTGTCTATACTTGTCATCTCTGATTCTTCTTCTTTCATTCCCTCTAACCATTCCAAGTAGACTTGTTCTACCGTTACCATATTTAGTTAACTAGTTACTAATAAAAAGGGGAGCAAAGGGAATTGGACATTGACCTTAATAAATGGGGAAGCATATGCCTGTTTGCTTCAGCAAGAAGCTACAGCTTTACACCCCCAATGATCATAGCATTACTCTGCCAAGAAGATTCACACTCCTCACTCCTCCCTTCCCTGCTCCAGTATCAAATTGTTGGGGCATGCAGCAGGAGGTGCCTGACCACAGAGGTCTGTTAGTCTAGCCTGGGAAAGAAGGGATTGGGTGGGAGGTGAACCCATCAAATCCCACAAGAGTTTGGGAAGTTGATTGTGTACTTTGAAAAAGCACCTGGTCTGTCCAAAACCCAAGCTAATATAAATGAAGGGGAACAAAGAAGCTAACTCTCTCTCTCTCTCTCTCTCTCTCTCTCTCTCTCTCTCTCTCTCTCTCTCTGTAATGCATTTGCCATGTACATTTGTGAGTTGTTTCTCGCCTGGGAACACACAATCATGTGGGTCTAGCAGCTACTGGGCTCAGGAAAGACTGGGGGCTCCAAAAGACTAACCTTTAGTATGAAGTAGAAACTCTGGACCCTGGTTTTTGTTCAGGCCTTGCTAAAGACATGGCTAGACTTTTTCCCTGGCGAGAGACAAAGAGGAGACACGGGGCAGCCTTCCATACTGTGGTCTTGCCACATCACAGTCCCCCACGTGTGGGTCCTCGGAATGCTTTCCTTGCCACCAGCAACACTACTGCCACCCACAGGGCTTCTCTTGTCAAGGCCACGTTGGCCCCTATGTTGCTAAATGTAATGGTCAATTTTTAGTCCTTATCTTATTCGAACTATCAGCAACAGTGTGTACAGTTGAGCATTACTTCTTAAAATTACTTGCTTCAATTTGATTCCAGGACATAGTTCTCTTGGTTTTTCTTATTTCAGTACACCTTCTCAGTCTTTTAGCTGGGAGTGTTTTATTTTTTTATTTGTCACTTGATTTTTATAAATTTTATTTTTCAATTACAGTTGAAATTTATTATTATTTTATATTAGTTTTAGGTGTTCAGCATAGTGATTAGATAATTAAATAATTCCAGTACCCACCTGGCACCAAACATAGTTATTACAATATTGTTGACTATATTTCCTATGCTGTACTTTATATCCCCATGACTACCAATTTTGAAACTATCAATTTGTACTTCTTAACCTTCACTTTTTAAATTCAGCCCTCCAATACCACTCCTACCTGGTAACTATCAATTTGTTCTCTGATTTGATGAGTGTGTTTTGTTTGTTTGTTTATTTGTTTTGTTCTTGAGATTCCATATATAAGTAAATTTACATGACATTTGTCTTTCTCTATCTGACTTATTTCACTTACCATAATACTCTCTAGTTCCATTCATGTTGTAGCAAATGGTAAGTTTTCAATCTTTTTATGGCTAAGTAATATTTCAATGTATACATGTACCACCTCTTCTTTCTCTGTTGATGGGCACTTGAGTCGCTTCCATATAACTTGTAAATAACAATACAGTGAACATAGGGGTGAATATGTCTTCTCTGATTAGTGTTTTGGGTTTCTTTGGATACGTGTCCAGAAATGGAATTGTGAGTCATAGGGAGGTCTATTTTTACTTTTTTGAAGAACTGCCATGCTGTTTTGCATAGTGGCTGCACCAATTTTTATTCCCACTAAGAGTGCATAAGGGTTTAGATAGGAATTTTTTAAGGAACACCTCTGAAACACTGCAGTTACTTAATTTTGTTGAGCCTCAGTTTGTCATTTACCGTGCATAGTTATTATAAAGGTTCAATAAAATTATACATAGATATAAATAGTTATATAGATCTAGATCTATATAGAGAGACATATCAAACATTAAGCTTGGATCACAGGCATTTAATTAATGGTACATATTACCATTAGTAGGAGCAAACATGATATCATAGGACAATTAGAATTTCCAGTTAAGAAATAATGAAGATATACATAGTAATTCTCAATCACCTTTTCCTAAGAGTGAATAAAAATAAAGGACACAAGTTTATTCTTTAAAAGAAACATATGCCAATAAAACAAGGACTAATTTTATTTTTTGATATAAAAATTTCTTATTTTAGAACTCAAATATAATCAAGAAATTAAAATGTTATATGTTACAAATATTACCTTAAATAGAAGAGTTTAAGAACACATTTTTAAAACACCAATACATTCTCATACCAATATATGCCAAAAAATATGCAGGGAAGTGATATATGTTTTTAAACTTATAATATCCATTATAAATTCTTTCGAGAGTTTGAACTAGGCAAAAATTATGCTATTAGGAAAATATCATTAGTCACACTGGTGTAGAGTATGGTGCGGTTTTAAGCAGCCCCAAAACTCCAATGGCTTACAACATAGGTTTGTGAGCTTTTTCCCTAACCTATGTCACTTCTTGTCACACATGTGGCTCTGCCTAATGCTTTCTGTCTAGGACCTAGGCTGATGGAGCAGTCACTATCTGGAACAGTGCCCCTCACTCTAAGGGGGGAAGATGTAGCAAGGCACACAGTGGCTCTTAAAGCTGCCCCCTGGAGAGACACACACAGCTTCCTTCACATGTCAAAGGCTAAAAAAAAATCACTTAACTACACATAACTACAATTGGGAGGTAGTCATGCAACCCTTCCACATGCTTGAAAGGGGAGATAGATCTGAAATATTTGTGAACAGTCCTGATAGCTACCTCCCTTGATTTCAACATTCAGAATTCAGTACCAAGTTCCTCTGACTACTTGGTTGGAAAGAATCCCTTAACCCTCAATAGCCCTTATAGAACAGGCAGCTAAAACTTCCTCTGAAACTGCAAGATGTATCATACTTTCTGTAGCAAATCTAAACTTAGATCTGCAAAAGAAAAAGGTTCTTCTAAAGTAGGGAGACTTGTTGATACAAGTACTGAACCAGGAATCGGTATTCCTTTCTAGGCTTTACTGCTGTTGTCTTCTGTGACCTAAGGCAAGTTGTTTAATAACACCATCCTTCAAGAAAACAAGGAGAGGTAATGACTGATTGACAGTAGACCAGTTCCGAGCAGAGTAAGAAAGTGGTCGAGATTAATAGTGAAATCTTCCCATCACATGGAAGCCTGAACTGCTTGTGATTTACACTAAAGAAGGAAAATACTGACATACAAAGTGCTTCAAATCCTTTGTGATGGACCAACTGCATTGCAAAGAGTTATGACACATGAGCATGTCATCTTCTCCTCTGTTTCACAGTGATGGGAAAGGAAAACCCGCAGGTTTAAATCTGGCTCTGAATTTTCCCTGTAGTACTACAGGCATTATCAGGAACTAGCTACATAATATTACATTTTTCATGTATTCCAGTATGAACCTTTGCATTGCCTAGTGAAGAAGTTCATGAGAAGAGAGTAGAAGTCATTTCTCTAGAGATGAGCTATGGCATCCTGGAAGCAGACACTGTTTGGAATAACTTGTGAAGCATTAAGTGATTGTGAAGCTCAAATGCTACCAGATCAAAATATTGGAATGATTTTAAGTTTTTTAAACAAAACATTTCAAAACACAGTCATTATGTAGCACACTATAAATTATACAATTTGCATTCCTTATCTTCTGTTCCCTTTGTTCAAAGTAAATAATTAGATATTTTTCAATATAACAATTCAGATGTAGAAACATATAGGACAAAACCTCAAATCCCTCTTTATTAACCTCACCCCAAAGACAGTGGTAAAGTCTAGTTAAGTTTGACCAGCTTTACTGTAGTTAGGTGATAATATGCAGACACATACAGAAACACAAATCCCTTTTTAAAGTTTCTTTTTTTTTTTTATAATTTATTTATTTTTAGAGAGAGGAGAAGGGAGGGAGAAAGAGCAATGTATCATTGCCTCTCACATGGCCCTCACTGGGGACCTGGCCCGCAACCCAGGCATGTGCCCCGACTGGGAATCGAACCGGGACCCTTTGGTTCCCAGCCCGCGCTCAATCCACTGAGCTACACCAGCCGGGCTTTAAAGTTTCTTTATATGAATGACATGAAAGTATATATGGTAAAATACAATAAAAATATATATAAAGTGAAATATATATGAAAGTAAAATATATATTAAAAACCATTACAAATATTCAATGTAAGATTTTGGATAAACACAAATTTTTATTTATATTAGGGAAATAGCAAAGAGTGGCAAATATATGTTTAACTTTAAAAGATAAATTGCTAAACTTTTCCGAAGGGACTGTGCCATTCTGCATTCTCACCAGCAGCCAGTGAAAGTTCCAGTTGCTCTGCAGCCTCCTCAGCACTTGGTTTTGGGGTTTTCAACTGTTTTGTTTCTTTAGCCATTCTAAGTGTTTAGTGATGTAACACCCTGTTTTTTAACTTGCATTTCTCCTATGACTAATGATGTTAAATACATTTTCATGTGTTTGCTATTCATGTATCTTCTTAGATAAAGTATCTGTTCAAATGTGTGCCCATTTTTAATCAGACTGTATTGGTATTATTGTGTTTTCAGTTATATAGTCTAAGTACAAGTTCTTTATCAGTTGTTTTCTCCCAGTCTGTGGCTTGTCTGTGCACTTTCTAAACACTAGCTTTCAAAGCCCAGAAATTCTCAGTTTTGATGAGAAGATGACCAACTTGTGCTTTTAGAAATTATACTTTGTAATGTCTTATTTAAAGAAATCTTTGCCTAACCCTGAGTCTCAAAGATTTTCTCATATTTTGTTTTATAAATTTTATAGTGTAGGTTTTATATTTGCCTATGGTCTATTTTAGTTATAAATTGTATTAATTTATAACTAAGTTGCTCATGCTACCATAACAAAGTACCACAAGCTGGATGGCTTAAAGAACAGAAATTTATGTCTTCATAATTCTAAAGTCTAGAAGTAAAAAATTAAAGCATTGGCAGGTTTGTTTCTTCTGGAATCTTTCTCCTTGGCTCACAGATGGCCGCCTTCTCACTGCACCTGAAATGGCCTTTTCTCTGTGATCGTCTGCCCCTGATTTCTCTCTGCTTGTCCTCATCTCCTCTTCTTGTACAGACACCAGTCAGATTAGAGCAGGCCCCGCCCTAAAGGCCTCATTTTAATTAATGACCACTTTGCAGGGCCCATCTTCAAATGCAGGCACATCCTGAGGTGCTGGAGGTTAGTGCTTCAACACATGAATTTGGGGGACACAATTCAGTCCATGATATGAATCAAAATTTATTTTTATATATGAATATCTAATTGTTCCAGCACCATTTGTTGAAAATACTATTTTTTTCTCTCGCTTTTTAATGTGAATCTGTTTTATTTCTGTCCTGTAAGTAAAATAGCACCAGATTCCTGACACTCCTTGAAGATGCCTTTTTTACTTACATTCCTGGCTAGGTGGTTGTCCTGATACCTCATCTGGGTCTCATTCTCGAACTTCTTTCTAGCAAGCAACATAATAATTTTGTGTATTTCCTAGTCTTGTTGGGATGTGGGAGACTCTCTGTCTAGCTTTATATCCTTTAAAGTTTTATAATGCTATTTTAATTTTTCTAGGTATATTTTAGTTATTAATTAATATTTTCTTTATGTCTTTCAGTAAAATGTTACCTTTTTAATAAAATATTTAAAATTCATAAGATTTATTTCCAGGCATTTTAGAATTTTAATCTCTGTTATTTTGTTCTTCTTAATAGTATCATATACTTTATTATGGATTTAAATTATCATCGCTAGTGTATAGAAAAATAAATGCTTTGTAAATTGATCATAAAAACTTACAATTTTTAAGATTTGAGTCTTTTGAATTTTCTACTCATTTGTTCTTTGTTAATAGCTCCTAGGATAATTTTACTGCTATAGCAATAATTCCATATGTATTTTTGGCTGTAGTTTTATCCTATTATTTTTTAATCTTTTTTTACGTTTAATTACAGTTGACATGCAATATTATGCTAGTTTCTGGTGTGCACCCCAGTGATTAGACATTATATAAATTATTAAGTGATCATCCTGATCAATCTCATACACATTTGCAATCATACATAGTTATTAGAATATTATTGACATATTTCCTATGCTGTACTTTACATCTCTATGACTGTTTTGTTACTGCCAATCTGTCCTTCTTAATTCTGTCGTTTTTCACCTAACCTCCCAACCCCCCTCCCATCTGGCAGCCGTAAAAATGTTCTCTGTATCTTTGAGTCTGTTTCTTTGCTTGTTTATTTATTTTTAATCAGTTGTTGCTATTTATTTATTGCCATTTTATTGTTCACATTTTTACCTTTTTTTCTTTTCTTCTTCTTAAAGAAGACCCTTTAACATGTAATCGTGGTTTGTTGGTGATGAACTCCTTTAGCTTTTACTTGTTTGGGAAATTCTCTATCTGTTTTTTATCAATTTTAAATAATAACATTGCTGGGAAGGATAATCTTGGTTGTAGGTCCTTGCTTTTCACCACTTTAAATATTTTTTACCAATCCCTTCTGGCCTTCAAAATTTCTTCTGAGATATCAACTGACAGTTTCATGGGAGCCCCCTTGAAGGCACTACATGCTTTTGTCTTGTTGCTTTTAAGATTCCTTTTCGTCTTTAAACTTTTACATTTTAATTATGATGTGTCTTGGCGTGGGTCTCTTTGGACCCATCTTGTTTGGGACTCTGTACATTCTGGATCTGTATGTCTGTTTCTTTCACCAGGTTTTCACTTTCTTGATCGTTCTCTTATCCTTGCAGCATTGCCCTAGAGCAAAAGTTGGCACGCTTGAAGGTGCCCCAGAGGCTCCTTACATTATTCTCATTTTTTTGGATTCTTTTTTCTTTTAGCTGTTCTGATTCCTTGTATTACATATAACTGATTTGATCCTCTGCTTCACCTACTCTACTGTTGATTCCACATAAATTATTCTTCCTTTCTGTTAATGCATTCTTCATTTTTTATTGGTTCTTTTTCATAGTTTTTATGTCCTTTTTATGCTATTGAAGTTCTAAGTCCATCTGTTCTTCCACAAAACTCATTGAGTATCCTTGTAACAAGTGTTTTGACTCTGTATCTAGTAGATTGCTTGTTTCTATTTTGTTTAGTTCTTTTTCTGGAGTTTTGTTCTGTTCTTTCATTTGGGATATGTTTCTTTGTCTCCTCATTTTGACAACCTCACTGTATTTATTTCTATGCATTATATAGAGCTTCTACATCTCCCAGCCTTGGCAGAGTGGCCTCGTGTAGTAGGTGTCCAGAAGAGTCCAGTTGCAGAGACTCTTTGTTCACTCAAGCTGGGCACCACTCCCTCCAGCACTGTGTGAGCTATGTACAACTTCCCCACAGAGCAGGACTTACTTCAGTGGGGCTCTGGTGCCCATTGAGTCTGCACCTTGAGTGTTCACTTGTGGAGGTGGTTGGTGGTGTTATGATGTGGACTGAAGCTATCCACTGGGTGTGTTGGCTCTGGAACCACCCATGAGGTGCATACCAAGGTCAGCCACTGCTTGTGTTCTTCCTGGGGCCACCCAACGTGAGGTGCAAAGTGATCTGAAGATGGCCGCTATATTTTCTGGGCTTGGAGGTGCCAAGTAAAGCCAAAATGTGAACCAAGGCTGGCTGTCACTAGTGCTAGGCCTGGAGCTATGTAGTGAGAGGTAAGGAGCATGCCAAGGCCAGATGCTACTGGTTTGAGAGATTTTAAGTAAATCTGAAACATGAGCCAAACAGGTCATTTGTATGGAAAAGCCACTGGAAATTGCTTGGGTGGACCCAAATTTGGTGTCATAGGGTCTCAGGGAATCACCAGAGTGTGTGAAGAGTGTGAGCCAAATTGATGGAGTCTCAGATATGGCACTAGTCTGCCTGTTCTGTAGAAGGGCTCTTTGAAGGAACAATGGCCTCTGCCAGCACTTTGGTCTGGGATAAAGCTGCCCTCCCACCTCTCACCTTGATGCCAGGTACTTCAGTTGCTCCTCATAGGTCCCTGGTGCCTTTCAATGTGCTGCCCCAACACTAGAGCTCAGAAGGAGTGAATATAGGTCAGTGTGTGGGCCCTTTAAGAGAAACTTTCTGGGATTCCAGATGCCGTTTGTCTCACTCAGCCACCACAATCCCCACTGGTTTTTACAACCAGAAGCTATGCGGACTTCTCTTTCTACCACTGGAATCTTGAGCTGGGAGGCCTGTTGTGGGGTTGTGACCCCCTCACTCCTCATGGGGGACCTCCACAGCTGAGATATCCCTCCTGATTTTTATCTGCCAGATGTGGGTGTAGGGCCAGCCCATTCTGCATCTCCATCTCTTGTACCAGTTTTAATGTGGCTTCTTTATATCCTAAGTTGTACGACTTTTGTTCACCAGATCACAGATGGTTCTGAATGATGGCTGTTCTGTAGTTTCATTGTATTTTTGTGCTATAGTGGGATGAGAGTATAGCACTTACCTATGCTGCTATCTTGACTGGAAGTCCTATTAATTTCATCTTATTTTTGTCCATCATCTGATCTTGTTCTCTCTCTTTCAGAAATTTCTTGCTTTCTTGTGGTACTCTTGTTTTCCTGTTTTTAATACACATTTTTTCCAAAATCTTTTTAGTAATTTTGTAACTATATTTGCTCACTGTGGTAACCTGAATGCAATTTTTGCTTGCTTTCAAATACCCCTTCTTATGACTTGATATTTTTCATGAGTTAAACTATTTTGCAAATCAGGTATATTTTCAAAAAGCACATAGGTAGCATTTTTGAAAACTATATCATACTTTAAAAATACTATATAAACTTATCTTTTAATAGCATTTTGCAAAACTAGACAATTATTTGACAAGTGCTAACTCAAAATAACCAAATTAGGATCCCGGTTCGATTCCCAGTCGGGGCACATGCCTGGGTTGCAGGCCAGGTCCCCAGTGGGGGCCATGTGAGAGGCAACCATACATTGCACTTTCTCCCTCTCATTCTCCCTCCCTTCTCCTCTCTCTAAAAATAAATAAAATCTTTAAAAAAAATAACCAAATAAGTAACTACCCATAGTATGCTTTCTATATTATTTGCATTAGGTTTTGCTATCAGGATAACTCTCAGCTCATTCACTGAGTTTGAAAGTTTCATATTTTTATTTATAGAAAAATGTAACTAATATGAAAATTATCTTGTCCTTAGAGATTTTATATCTTTCCATGAAACCTAATTTGCACTAACACCACTAACAAAAACAAATTTCAACCATTATTTTAAGTTTTTCAATAACACTGGTCTATCCTGTGTTTGGCTCTTCTTGAGTTAATGTTAACTAAAAAAATATTTATTTGATGTAGGTTTTCAAATTGCTTGCATTAAGCTTTTTGTTGAATTCTTTTATAATTTTTTATTGATTCAGTTTCTGCAGTTCCATTTTCATTGCCCATGTTCTCTAAGTTTTCTTTCAAACTTGTCAAAAAGATGTCTTTTAATAATTATTTTCTAAACACCAAGTTCTGGTTTTTAGTATCTTTTTCTTTGGAAAGTTTTCTATCTCTTTAATTTCAACTTTCATATTTACTAATTTATTTCTACTTTCCTTAACTTTATTTTGCTGTTATAATTTCTTGACTTGAGCACATGCCATTCATTTTCATTACACGTGGATCTAAGATTCTACACTCTGTTGTTTCTCTTTGACGACTTCTCACAGGTTTGATGCTTCCTTCATCATTTATTTTTAAGTTATCATAGAGTGGCTTTATCAGGACAAGGACTTGCTAGAACTGACAGAAGATGGCATGGGTGCATCTGTGTACTTCTTTAATAATGGTTTTTAGTTTAATTTTGTAAGATAGTTTACATGGATTTTGCTTTTTGTTTTTAATTATTGATATTTTTTGGAATCTATGGAAACATTTGTGACAACATCCCATTAATTTAAAAGTAAAGTCATTAGATTCAAATAATGGGTAGAACATAAAAACAAAACTTGGAATGCAAGTCTGTGTCCAAAGAACTAGGATGACCTCATGGGAAATCAAGTATCCTAACCACTAAGAAATCAGAGAAACGGCTTTAAAGGCATTTTAAGTGTGTTGGTGTCATTATTCTAGACTTCTTCCTTTTCAAATAAACGTAAATAGGATTTTAGTTTTTAATTTATTTGTTATCTCATCTTTGGATGTGACACTCACATAATCTTATGTCATACTATAACTTCTAAGTGTGGAGGCACAGGAGCCGTTAGAAAAGTGGACATTTTGCCCTGGCTGGTGTAGCTCAGTGGATTGAGCACAGGCTGGGAACCAGAGGGTCCCGGTTTGATTCCCAGTCAGGGCACATGCCTGGGTTGCGGGCCAGGTCCCGGTGAGGGCCATGTGAGAGGCAACCATACATTGCTGTTTCTCCCTCTCATTCTCCCTCCCTTCTCCTCTCTCTAAAAATAAATAAATAAAATCTTTAAAAAAATACTCTAAAAAAATAAAAGTGGACATTTTGATAAAGGAGACAGATGGACACAGTTTAGGAGATCATATATAATTTGTCTAGATCAAGCGATATTTCTTTGGAAAACCACTTGCAAATTGGATAACACATAGTAAGTTACAGCCAAATCTTTCTAAAAAAATAGGATAGAAAAGGGCTCTAACTGGATTTGTGACTTTTTAACCCACTAATATACTATTGATATCAACAACAAGTGTGAGGTTGATACAGGGGAAGTTACTTTGAGTATAGGTAAGTTATCCCCATTTCTTTAGGCTACACCAGCCTGGGGGAAGAAATGAAGTATCAGGATTAGTCATTAACAGCATTATTCTGGCTTTCGCAGGCATGTGAGGATACCGCATGCCTCATGTCCTCACAGTCAGCTCACACCTGTTTCCAAGTCCCCGAGGACCGGCACAGGTGGGCAGCCACCGAGTCCAGAGGCTTCAGCTGTTCCCAACATTACATGAAGAAGCCTCGTCTGCTCTACAGGAAGAATGCAGGCAACAAGGTCATGCCAAAGACTGTGACTCCCCACTCCTTCAAGCCCCAGATCTCTTCTCAGTACTGATATGACATGGCTGAGGGTCCGCCACCACTGCAGCCTCGGAATTCTCACTGGTCGTCACCTGGTTATCTTGAGCTTCATTTCACCCATGCCAGGTGCCCCTTCCCAAAATGGAGTTTGCTTCCCACCACCTTTACAGCTATGTCTATTGTCCTGACCCCAAAGAAAATCTATCTTTGATCCTAACATGTCAGAGATTTTGTGTATAAAGGTAGTTGTTTTGTTTTACTCATGTTCCATTGTCTCCCTCAAACTCAAGTGTGGATAAATTGAACTAGTGTTACACTATAATGCATGAGCGTTGCCTCATCCATCTAAGTGAAAAGGTTGGCCACACATGAGACCAAGCCCATGTAAATAAGTCTCTCCTCCACAGAATGAGGTTTACTTATAGGTCCCTCAATTCCAGATGCAAAGGGTCTCCTAGCATCCACCCCATATTCTACCAGTGGTACACAAGTCTTTCTAGATCCAAATGGATATGCAGCTCAGATAAACCGAGGCCCTTCCAATAAAACATGAGCTATCCTTAATCTCCTGGAAAATTAGCAAAGAAAATCTTCAATAAGTAATCATCTTACTGGATAAGCATTCAGTGGAAATCTAGATAGAGAGGGAACTGATGGTGTACAATGCAGTGATTCATTGTGAGGCTGGCTGATGTCATAACCCAGGAGAGGCCAGTGGGAGAAATTTACAGGCAGTAGCAGTTCCCTCCAAGTAAATTATGGCTGTGTATTCATTCTGGGACATTTACTACTTTCTCCCATAAATACAACTAATGAGCTGAATTTATTTTCAAAGGGAAAAGCAGAGTTATAACTTAAAGCTTTTCAGTGAAGAAGCATATAAAACAAATTCAAAGGAAACTCTTCGGGACTGGCTTATTGAAGAACTTAACCAACATCTTCATATCCCTTTGGAGACTGTGGCACACATAAGCAGAATTTCCTTTCAGGATGTGGCACGTTTTCAAGAGCAATAGACAGAAACTAGATACTCAATTACTGTTTTCCCTTAACTTTATCATTCCCCCAAGATCTAAATATGACTCACTCATAGTGCTTTTATTTTTTTGAAGAAAGTTTGTCATCATGAATAAAACATGCTCGCAAGTAACCATAAGCCATGGAAAGTTACTTAAATTAGTTTCTAGTTATCTAAAGACACACAGTTAAAAGGAAATATTCACAGAAGTTTACCTGAATTCCACAGGACTTTTTCAATTTCTATTAAAACATTAGCTATCTACCAAGGTGCCTAATTTGTATTAATTTTATATTCCACCATCTTAAAAGAAAAAAGTAGTGATTTGTTTTTACTGATTTAAAAGCTAAAAATACAGTGAAAGAAATTTCTTACTGACAAGTCTCTCTTTTCCAACACACATTCTCTTTCCTTCGTCTTTCACACAATCTCAATATTCATTCCGTAGTGTGCCATCCAGAGGGGAACAAATAGTACAGATGGGGAGCAGGTCCATCAGGCAGGCAATGGAGCATGCAGGCAGGCCACAGACCAAAGCCTAAGCATCCAGACAAAACCACACTGATGTAAATTACTGTCAGTGCATTCCAAAATTTTCCTGGGTTGGGTAGGATGGCCCATGCAATCATAATTACAAAGCAAGCTGTAGTAATCATTAAACAAACATTGAAGCTTCTGCAGTTCTAAGCAAAATGCTTATTTTTCTCCTCATGCTCATGTGCAATATAGAATTACCAGGGGGAGCCCATAGCTCACATTCAGTGCTCAGGAGCAGAGCTCTCTGCAGCCACTGTTCTCGCCAGCAGTGACCTTGAGTGTGCTCCTATTTCACCAGTGTTGAGACAACCAAGTAATCAGGGTAGCTTTGAAGAGCATCTACTAAAACTACTCTAGAAATTCACACATTGGAGTTATTGTAGGATAAACTTTTTCACATGACATGCTACTTTACAGGGGATGTTTCTTAATTTTCATGGAAGAAAATAAAATTTGGAGATTGGCAATCATGGGTGCTTACATGGCAGACTGCAAAATTTTCTTCCTCTATTAGCTCCTTTTAATATTCACAACAACCCTATGTACTGAACAGCTTAATTGCTTCCATTTTATAGAGCAGGAAATTAAGGTTCATCGTCGTGTGACTTTTTACCAGGTTTTATCCCTGGTTCATGTCAGAACCCTGATTCAGTATCAGGTCTGGCTGTTTTGCAAGCAGTGCTACTTCCTCTGCCCGGGGCTGGTGACAGACAACCGGGGAGAGTTTTTCCAAAGTCGGTGAAATGCCACTCAACATTTTTTCGTAAGATTTAACTTTAAAGATGAAGCAGTTTACAGAGATCACAAACAAAATCCAGTGCATCTGCCCAAGACCTGGAAGAATGTAGTCAAAAGCAAAACTTAACTCTGATCACATGTATTTGCACTTCAGTGTTGAGCTTGGATTTTCAGAACACTGTTGGATGTTGGCGACACAAAGGTGAACGTGACATGACTCCCGCAGTCTGAGCTCAGTGGATAGTCAGGAACATAATTAAAGTACAGAAGAACCAAGGCAGGGAACAATGATAATTGCTGCTGTAGTTCTCAGCTTTTGAAGAAACACAAATGCCTCCCCATCTTTGTCTCCACACCCAGCTCCCAAGATGTGAACAAGCCACAATGTGGCCTTGTGAAAGTGCCCTGCTGTGACAGTGGTCACCCCCGGCTCACAAGTTCTCAGTGGATCTAAAGCACATGAAAGGGAAGGATGGAAAAGGCAAGCTAATGTGCAGTGCGCCGTTATGAATCCCTCTGTGGACACCGGCCTGAAATAGCGCACAGATGCGCCTCAGAGCCCAGCCTCGCTGTTCCTCGTCACAGACAAGCCCAGGCAGCCTTTCCAGGTTCTTATGGTTGAGAAATCCAGGAAGCTGCGTGCTGCAAATTCCAGTGGGATAAATAGCTTTTGATTTTCCTGAATGTAAGGGTAGTGGCTTTCAACCCCTGCAAAAGCTTTTACTCCTTGCTGATGTGGCTCCTGGATGCTCAGCCAGCCTCCCCTTCTGGCGCTGTGTGTCCCAGTGCCTCCAGTGCTGGACTCTCACACAACCTCCCCGGACTGCTCTGTCTACCTACACGCCCTCCCAGACTCTTCCCTTCCTGTCTCAGTGTTCTGACACTCAGCTCAGGCTGTCTCCAGCTTCTCAGTAAGACAAGAGTATCCATGTCATTTCATTCATGATTTGATTCAAAACACATTTATAAGCACTGAGGATTTAGCAATGCCCATGACAGACAGCTTCTGCCCTCACAGAGTTTGTATTACACATAGACAGAATCATTTCAGACACTGTTAAGTACTGTGAGAAAAATAAGACACAAAGGCATAATCAAGGATTAATAACATGGGAGGGGAGCAGGGAGGGAGAGGTGTAGTGGTGGCTTGCTTCAGCTAGAACTCTGCTTGGAGAATGACAGCTGAGCTGAGCTATGACTTATAGGAAGGAGCCTTCTAAAAAATAGGCAGTGGCAGAGTGAGTGTCCAGTAATTATCAAAAACAAGCTTGAATGCCCTATCACGGCATTTCTCAGATGGCACACTAATTGTCTCATGTCTCATGACATCTGGACTTTCTGAAGGGAAGGACCATGTCTTGTTTATCTTTACATCACCAGCATATATATATGTGTGTGTGTGTGTGATGTAAATACACACACACGTATATATATATATATATATATATATATATATATATATATACACACACACACACACATATCTATACACACACACACAGCATCAGGCAGAAATAATGCCCTTTTTAATTACAAACTCTTTTATTACAAAATCATAAGCATGTAATTCTGTAACATAACAATATCACACTCAAGCACACTGTATGACATTTTAGGTGAAATATTCAAATTAAATCTATAAATTATTACACTCATATTTTTACCCTACCAACCACACTCAAGTAGACGTTACTTCTGCCAGACCCTGTATATGTACCTTAGTACCTGGCAAAAGAGTATTTGGTAAACACTGGTCTTAAGGAACAATTCCCATGAGCATTTTTATACATGGGACATCGAACAGCATGATGGACAGATGATATCCTAGTTCTACAAGTGTGATACTGTGGCCTCTTCACACCCATCCTACATGTATCCAGTTACATCACTTACGTGCTCTGAGGGTTAGGAAGCTTTGGAAAAGGAAAAAATAAAAAAGTCTTCTACTAACAGCAGTGATGTGCAGACATACCAGCCAGTCTAATGGGCCAGAGGGCCTTGAGCCCAATCCCGGATGAGGATAAGGCCCATGAAAGCCTTGAAAGGGAACTTGCTGTAAAAGAAAAAGAAATCTGGCTCCCAGGCCCCAACCAAGGCACATCTATCCAAGGGAAGTGGGGATTTCTTGCCACAAAAACCCATCCTATGCCAAGAACTTCAGGGCCTTCAGGAGGAACATCGTACAAAGGAGCTGAAAGGACTCTCTCACTGAACTCCATGCCTGTGGCCAAACCTCCCGCTGTGGCAAACCCCAACAGCACGGTATAGAGGGAGACAGCCTTCCGTCCCCACTTATGAAAGTCGCCTGAACTGCTGGACTGTCGCACAGCTTCCGAAGCACAATGGGCTGCATGACACTCAGGAGAACCAAGGGAGCTTTGTTAGGGAACCAAGCTTCAGCACGGCCATGGCGGCAGCTCTGCCACCAAAATGTTGGGGTCGGGGCAGGGGGGGACCTGGCTGGCTGTATGCTCCAGTAAGCAACAAGGTCATTGAATTGTAAAGACACATTTGCATCTCCTAAAGAATCCTGGAAAATCTTGGAGAAGGAATGTGTGCAAAGTATATTTCTATATCTATCTATGTTGAGATTTGTGAATATTGAAGGTAATATTAAACTGTGGTTCTGTAAAGGAAATTGATGAGACAAGATTAATTTAACATAATCTAGATATTTCTAGACCAAAACGTAGGCTAGATATTTCTTGTGGTTGAATTTATGGTAGACTTGAAATTTGGATAGTCATTTAAACAATTAGTATTTCATAAGCTAACATTTTTCAGTAAATGATGAGTGTATCAAAACATATCCAAGTCACCTAGGTAGTCACCCCCAGTTTTAATTGTGATACTGAGGTGGCCATCAAGCTGATAAATTCTCTGCTCTATATAATTCAGCCTAGCTCATAAGAGCTAAAGATCGATGTTGGGGGTTGGAGCCAAAGCCACCATTCCTTGCCTGGCCCACACACCTGGGCATGTTTCTCACTCAGGAGTCACTTGTAGAAGGATCCTAGTGGCAGTCAAGGCAGGAAAATGTTTGGAATCCTGGGCCCCGGCCCTTTCAGAGTCTCTCTACCTCAACACTACTCATGCTGCCATTTATGCTGGAGATAAAAGAAGAAAAGAGGAGTAATAAATCTTTATGTTAAATAGCGGTAGTGTTCACTCACTTAGCAAGTGGGGAGACACGATTTCATGCCCTGGATTCCGTACTTACTCTGTGCCCTTGGACAAGGTTTTTCAATGTCTGTTTTGGTTTCCTCAGCTATAGCACAGGGAGAGTACCAGTAGCATTTTATCAGTATAATGAGAGGTATTTCAGATCAGTTTTCAAATGGAGGATTCATGTGGATCACCTGGATGGATTGCTGAATCACAATTTTCCGGATCCCACCTCGAGAGTTTTTGATGCAAAATGTTTGTGATGAAGCCCCGGGGTTTAGATCCTTAAAAATGTACCAAATGATGCTAATGCTGCCAGCCTAGAAATAAGACTTTGGGAACCTCTAAATAAAATAACAGAATGAAAGATGGTGAAGGGATTAACCAAAAAGCATTTATGTACAACCCATTGACATGGACAATAATCTGGGGATTGACTTGGAAAGGACAAAAGGTAGGGCTGGGTGGAGGTGGGGAAAGGGAGAAAAAACAGGAACAATTGTAGCAGCATAAATTTTTTTTCAAATGTGACCACTATGTTTGCCCCTATGTAGGAAAGACAGGTGGCTATAGGCCTATATATTAGGGAAAATTTAATTTTCACTTTACTCTTTTGGTAACTTTTGAATTTTGAGCATTTACTTTTATTAGAAATAATAAAGTAAAAAATAAAGTAATGCAAAACTGTATTTAGCACAATTCTTGTGAAATAGTAAGCAAGCAATATGTTTTAGCTATTACTTTTAAGCCACACTTTTTACTTAATGCAGAAATGCATAAGTTTTAGAGGTTTTTAATGAAGCATCTCTTATGCCTGATACTGGCAGAGAGTTTGTCCTGACATTAGCAAGTCAGGATCCTTAATGTCATGGAGTTCCATAGTGAGGCACCTAAGAGGTTTCTAGTGACGGAGAATTCTGCTATGACATGCTTATTTGCTACTATGAGTGAGAGGTTAAATCTATGCCTAGAAATTGTTTTCTTGACTATCTTCTTACTTTGGTTATTTTGTATTATGTAATCTGAACTCTATGGTTAGCCAACATGTGCAGTTCTTAAGCAACTGGGTTCTTGAGTACTTACCTCACAAGGTGACCAGATCTTGCCATGTTGCGAAGCAAGAGTTCTGCACAAACTGGGACAGAGAGAATCCTCACCTTTGGCTCTTCAGTCATAATTTATCCCTGTCTTTGTCAGGACTAAGTGAGTTACTCCTCCAGATGAACATCTTCCGAGGGCCCCACTACAGCTTCAGAGTACCTTCACATCCGTGATTTTACCTGAGCTGCGAGGTCGTTTCCTCATCACTGTCACTGCAGATGAGAACGTAAAGACCCGACTGCATGTAGTAGTACAGCCTTGTTTGCTGGCTTTCCGGAAGCCCACATCCTTATATAATGTGTGCTCTTTTAACAACCTATTGTAAGATATGGGCTCTAGGAAACTTTCATTTTTTATTTGACAGTTCAATTAAAACTAAAAAGCAGTTCATGTCTATTATTGGAAATCAGAATATACAGAAAAATAAAATAAAAACATTCAAGCCACACCCTATCTAACCCAAAGAGGACCATTAGAGCATAGTGGTCCCTGGGCCCCTAGGCTCCCCTTTCTGCCACACCATGTGCAGATTGAACCCTGGTGCTTTTGAAGCTTCTGTTTCCATTTACCACTATATTATGATCATCTTTCATGTTAATAAATACTTTTTTATAGTATAGCAGTCTATTATTTCAAAGAACTATAATTTGCTTACCTGAGTGGGAGGCGATCCCCAAGGTTTGCTCTTTCAAAGACTGTTCCAATGACTACTCTTGGAGCTCAATCTTTCCCACATTCCTGGGTTATGTCCTTAAGAATAATTCCTCCAAATGAAATTTCTAGGTCAAAAAGCAGGCAAATGTTAAGTCTTTTGATGCACATGGCCAAAGTGACCTCAAGAAAAGTTGTACTAAATAACTTGCCAGTTCTCAACTCATGAGCACAGCACTATCCCTTTTTATTGTTATTGTACATTATTTATTTATTTGGCTGCTGGTAGATTTTCCCTGGCTACAGAAGCATCTTGTTTTCTGTACTGCTACAAAAGAAGGCTTAAAGAGCACAATAATAGCACCTAAAAATATTTTCTCATGAACAAGATTTGAGCATTGTGAAAATAAAATCAGTACAGCTCTCTTATTTAACCCCACTGTCTCAAAACCACACGAATGCCTTCCACCTCCCCATTCCCACCTATAACAATTAACCTGTTTACAATGGGCCAAACATCATTTGAAACCCTTTAAGTATGCCAAATCACTTAATACCACAATACCTCTCTAAGACAATATGCCATTACCATTCCCTTTGTACAAATTAGAAAACAGACATACATCTTTGCCCAAAATTGCACAAGAAGTAGTAGAACTGCTATTTGAACACAGGAAAAAAGGAAGGATGGGGGGGAGGACGGAGGGAGGCAGGAAAGGGGAGAGAGAGAAAGAAAGACAAAGAGAAAGAATGTTTTTTGAATGCAGAATGGGCAACCCTGAGAGTGTGAAATTGGACAAGAAAATATGAATATATTTTGTATTTGTTAATATTCTTATTAAAATGTAAAAGAAATTAAATTAATGGGATCCAAAGTGGAACTAGAAGCACTGATCAAGCAGTTTCTGAAACACTATTCATGAGCCTCCTAAGGAAGAAAAGCAGACCACAGAACGAGCCATTTCAAACACCACAACCCCCAAACAGAGTTGTTCCATTTCTCTGCCTCCACCAATTTATGGCTCAGCATGGGCAAATCATTAAAATCTCTAATGGACAAAACCAATTTTTTATAGCTGTTATTTATTTATTTTTAGAGAGAAGGGGAGGGAGGGAGAAAGAGAGGGAGAGAAACATCAGTGTGTGGTTACCTCTCATACATCCCCTACTGGGGACCTGGCCTGCAACTCAGGCATGCGCCCTGACTGGAATCAAACCAGCAACCCTTTGGTTTGCAGGCCCGAGCTCAATCCACTCAGCTACACCAGCCAGGGAACAAAACCTATTTTTCTGACCAGTCATATGTTTCTCAAGTATGAAAACAGAACAAAATAAGGCATGATAATTTAAAAAAAAAACACTAGACAAGTCATTATGTCTACATCCAAATTCCTCGGGGAGAGTGCACAAAAGTACTTATTAATTCTGGTGCAGGAAGGATCCAGATTGTACTAAGCTAAATGTCGCTAAGCTTTGGGAACCTGAATGCAGTTCTGAACAAAAGTGCTTCTTGAAAGAAAAAAATAAGCATCTCCGTATTGATATTTTATTGAATTGTGTACTGCTTAAGATTTGTGATACACTAATAGGATGGCTGATTCATTAAAGAAGTTCTGAACATTACCAGTTCTTTGCAAATATAGATTTAAGTCCAGAAACAGCAGAAACTGTATGTCTCCCCTTGGTCATGGTGTGATTCTTCCAGCCCTCGCTCAGTTCCAGCAGACTTTTTTCCCTAACGTACTATCTGCCACTGTCCTACTTTGGATTTTGCTTGTTCTTTTGTTTGTTTGTTTGTTTTTCAGAGCTATGCTTTCTAAATTGAAAATTACTTAGTACCACTTCCTGAAATCACAACATCACGACATTGTTAACTAGATTTATGACAGTTTAGTTAAGGTAGGAAGTAAATTACAAATCTAAATAAGAATGTAAACATTGCAACTTTTGTTCTTTTTTTTTTTTTTTTTTAATTTTGCTCAGTTTAAATACACCTCAGGTTTTTCCAGTTTCTCTTCTCTTCTCCTTAGTCAAGTAAAGAAGGCAGAAAAAAAGTACCATACCCGAACAGGAGAGCTTAAACAGAGCTGAAGGTACGCGTCCCAGTGATTTTATTCTGATACACGAGAGGCGAATGCGCAGGCCCCAGCTTCCGAAGAACACCCTCACAGATGCACATGCGCCTTTGTGGAGAGGATTTAGGTCTCCTTATCTCCTCCGAAGGACCTAAGTCATTGTATTTATTGTTCATGTTGCAACTTCATTCTTTCTCCTCAGTCTAATTCTCAAACACTTATTTTTGTTAATTAATGGTTTACTTTTCCTATCATGTTTTTAAGAGCCAGTAAAATTCTGAAGCAGACGGAAAAATGTAAACCAGGTGCCTGTTTAGGGCCACGGGCAACAACATAGGGTAGATTCAGTTTTTTGCTGTAATCTCTCTCTCTCCTCTTTCTCTCTCTCTCTGTCTCTGCCTCTCTCTCTCCCACTCTCTCTATCTCTTTTGAAGTAGCTACAGATAGCAAAGAAAATGATGGAAGAGATGATGGAATTGTGTATTCAAACGCGACATCCTTCATTTCTTCCTTTTAGTGGAATATTTATTCCAGCTGTTTTTATCATAAAAGTTTTCCCCAAAGGAGCGAATAAATAAAAGCTAAAACCTCAGGTAAACTCTTCACTCTTAGAATAGCTGGAAAATGCCTTAGAATAAAAAATAACCAAATATTGGAAACATTCTACAGTAATGTTTTCCAAAGTAATTGCACTCTGTTCAGTAAAAGCCCATCGTTTCCCAAAATTATATTATCTGTTTGTTGTTCTCACCAGGACCCTTAAATAAATAAAAATGAAATATACTGTGACTACTATCCCTTTATGAAAATGTTTTCTTTCAAGAGTAATCCTTCTTAGATAACCCTGCACTTGATAAACCAGGATCCACTCATGTTTCACTTGGTTCAGGTTATAGTTGTGAAATTCAGTAAGAATTCACTGATATAGATTATTTGTGGAAAAGGTTAAGCTTAAATAATAAAGTCTTCATTGAAATTTGGTTTTGTTATCATGAGACTATATGTATGAATAGTTACCAATGTACCACCAGAATTCACAGGGCCTAACTTTAATTATGAAATTATTTATTAGGTACTGTGATATTCTTCAGATATCCCTTTCTTTTCAAAGGCCAATATCTATGCTTTAGCCTGAGTAACACAGTCATCATTTACAGATAGAAGATTAAAAAATAAAAATGTGTAATGACATGGCTTCTGGTCAAAAAGGCTACTTTATTCCTATCTACTGATGGCCCTAGTATATTTTCAGTTGTACCCTTTCGAATGTTAGTTATACAGATAAATTCTGGAATTTATCTGGAGATAAATGTTTCTAAGGTGATTCTCCACTCGCTGCTGTGAGAACATGGCAGGGTAGGCCAGCAAGGGCTTCGTATCACCAACCTCATTATTATGCTAATAGACTGGGAAGAGGACTATAGTGTAGGCATTTTTAAACTTCCAAAGGATTGTGATAGCCTGGAGAACAGTCAAAAGCTGAAAGTAAATTTTCATAGGCAGGATTGCTGTGTATCAGGTATAATCACAAAACAACTTTGCGTCGATAATAGGATCTTTTTTGCCATGTTGAAGTATTACCATACATTCACCTGGGGCCCTGCTGCCTGCAGCCCATATGTTCCAGAGGCAGAGGTTTGGTGAAAAAGGAAAGGAGTCTTTTATTTAAAAGCTACATGATTTTGGAAGAATAATGGGCTGGCCTCAAAGCCCATTCCCTTTAAAATACCCAAAGGAAAATAACTCCTCTGCCTTTTGCCAGTTCAGTTTAAGGCTGTGCTTGAAATTGTTCTTCCATTTAAAATTACCATCCTTTGGGATACACAAGTGGCTGTAGCATGATTATCCACATGGCTTAGCTGGTTCTTGGACCCAGTCCAGCTCCAGGCATCTCTCTCAACGCCGTGTGCTGGCATCCTCTTCAAAGCAACACTGCCCTTTCCTTTGGCTACTGCCTGCTGTCCCAGCACCTGCACCCCATCCCTCCTGTGGATGGTCTGCCGGGTGCGTCCGTGTGCCTGGCCAGGCCGACCATGCTGTGCAGCACCAGTCACCAGTGCTGCTGCTACTTCTGTGCAGAGAGGAGCACGGGCCCATCGCCTGGCCACATGATCTCCAGGCCCTGCTCGCACAGAAATGCTTGGCCCCTGACCACTGACTGAGTTAGCAAAGTGGAGGAAAGAGACAGTTTCTGTGTACCCTCCATTTAAATATTCCACCCCCAAATCCAACACGTTGTGGGAGCATACAGGTTGCCAGACAGTCTAGGCTAAAGTCCATCACATGCAGCAGGCTGCACAGCGTCTCTGGCCCCTCCTCCTGCTGCCATAATTGATCAGGAAATGGGTAGGAGGGTCTCCTAACTGTGTGCAGGGGCACAGCGACTCTGGGCGGGGCAGGGGGGCTTCACCATGTTCGCCTCCACCATAGACGTGTGTTGTACATTTTCAGCCCATACATACTCTGTGCAAGCTTCCTCCAGCTGTGTAACTTAACCCCCTAACCTGGGGGTAAGAAGATCTGTTATGCCCTGGAGGGGACTTCTATCCATCCCCTTGGAGTTTCCTGCAACCCCTACCTCAATTTGGGGAGTACAGTCTTTCACGCCAATTTGGGGATCCCTCCACTCTCCTCAACAACCTGGCCAGACCCATTACAAAAGTATAAAGCATTTTTTGCACTGCACACAGGCAAAAATGGTGACACAGTTTTCACATCTTTTTTTATAAGATTTTATTTATTTTTTTAGAGAGGGAAAGGGAGGGAGAAAGAGAGGGAGAGAAACATCAATGTGTGGTTGCCTCTCGTGCACCCCCTACTGGGGACCTGGCCTGCAACCCAGGCATGTGCCCTCACTGGGAATGGAACCAGTGATTCTTTGGTTCACAGGCTGGCACTCAGTCTGCTGAGCCACATGAGCTTTAGCAACACATTTATTTTTTAAGAGGCCACTTATCCACAATGTTCTTTCAAAATGAATGAAGAATAAGCGTAATCCATTTCTTCAAATCAATTTGTACAGCATGTGATCTATGATGGAGAATAAGTTGCAACTGAGAAAGGTATGTGATTATTTACAATTTAAAAGAGACATCCACACCACTAGTTCAGGTTGCATCTCCTTTCTGCTGTTATATTGTGAGGATGTTTGGTAACTGCATGTAGTGTTCAGTGAGAAGAATTTCAAGCTGTCCATCCTAATCTGACTTTCTCCAGTTGAAGAACCTTTCAACAGTGTTTCCCATACAAAGATGTTCTATTAGGCAAGAGCAGGTTTATGACCTCAGGAGATCATAGTACAACCCTACACACACATCAAAAGTTCCATTTTTACCTACAAAAAAATTGAAGAAAAATTACTACTATTTTAAGAAGAAAAGGGCTTGATCATTTTTTAAAGTGTTTTCTTAAACTAAAACATGAACCACTAAAAGCAATACTAATAAATATGCTTGTTGCAGGAATAATGGGAAACATTCCAACGTCTTACAAGAAATACTGTTGTTTCAAAAAGGACCAAACCAGGTATAAAAGAATCATACCCACCTGGCATGCAGGTATTTGTGTTCTGGGATGACCAGAAACTAATTCTATTCTGGAACAGTTTTATAGCTAAAGGAATCTTTTTCAACCCTGACCGACATTATCTTTGCTTCATTACATTAACATTATTTTTCCCTTGTCACTAGCCAAAGTTTAATCATTTATTGCCTTGAGAAGAATTTGGAACATGCTGCTGAGGTCCATATTTGGAAGAGAAATTGAACGGGTAAGGGAGTCGAGAGAAAAGGAAAAGAGAACATTTTTACTGTTTTGGCTTGGAACCTCATGGCTTGTAACTTAGAAACCACAGACCTACACATAAAGGTACAATGGGCTCTGCTCTAAAGCACTGTTTACCTTACCAAGAATGTGACCCAGAAAGATTACTGCCAAAGTTTTAGCTCCAAAAAGTGGAACACTGTTGAAAAGGGAGTGAATTTAACATGAAATATGTACAGCTTCTCCCCAGGAGAAACACTTAGCAAGCAGTACACATCACAGCAAATCCTTGCTTACACAGGATTAACAAGTAATCTGTCATGTTTCCCATAACCAAAGTTGTTTGTTTAATATAACCATTTTAAAAAATCTAAACACTTTCCTACCCTTTAACACATTGAATTTAGTCTGTTTTGTTTTTCTGAAGATCCTGGGCATTAATTGTTCTAAAGTGATATACTCAGAGGTTATTTAAGAGTGTTACATATTCACAGATGTAATGCTGTTGTTTTAAGAACTGTTGACTATTTCTAATAGCTTTTCATCACATCTTGGCCAAGTTATCATCGCTCCCTTGCTATATGGGCAAGAATCTAACAGATTCTGTAAGGGTCTAAGAAAATTTTCTTTCTAATTGGTTACTCTGATCTGCTGTTTTCTCAAAAACCAGATAAACAAGATTGTGGAGGGATTGAACAAAAAGGAAAAAGCACTCCTGTTCATGGACCATATTGTGGTGATGGGGGGTGAGGCAGAAGGGGGGTAGAAGGGGATTATATGGCAATGGAAAAAATACAATATTTGTTTTAAAAAAGTAAATTTGCACTAAGAAAAAGTAATGCTAGGTGAGGGATATTTTTTTATTGACAAAAGCCATAATATTTTGGCTGCTCGGAAGCCTTTCTAATCCTTACTTTTAGCTTCTTGACCATTTCCCAAGCGGAAGAATGTGTCACTTAAACAACTCCATACAAGGGAGGTGTTACACACTATGTATGCCTCTTTGTGAGTTGTGTTGTTATTCAGAACAAGGATGATTATTCCAATAATTCTTATACCTAAAACAAATTTAGCAGCAAATCTTTCCAATTATGCTGTACCTGTATTTCAGAATTCAATGACCTTCTATCACCAAACTAAATTAACTTAAGAGAGAGCCTATGTAACAGTGATGAAGGGAATGTTCTCACACATTTAGGATAAGCCAAGGTCAATGTTTGGCTTCAAGCTATATTCTGAATCACTGTGAGAGTGAATCCTGTGCAAGTTGAGTGCAAAAACGCTCTCACGCTGTGTGCACACACTCATGTCTACTCTGACCTCAGAGTCCTATGTGCTGTCTTATTCCAGCAGCAAAACCCGGTTCCCTCTCTTACCCTGTGGATGCTCAGGACTGAGTGTCTTCACTTCCCACATTCTACTTCCACTACATTGTAGAGACATTGCTTTATTCTTGTAATTATGGAAAAGAAGAGATTCCTGGAACTAACCAAATGATGATGGCCCCAAAACAAAGTAAAAAAGGCAAAACAGAGCAGTGTTTTAGAAACAGCAAATATCTGTGGTTGCCTTAAAGAAAATCAAAATCTCATTTTAGCCATCTATTCATTTTTACTCCACTCCTGGAAATGGCTTTTTCTACATTTCTGCCCCTCCCTCCCCTTTTACTATTATTATTTATTATTATTATTATTATTATTTTACTTTTTAACCATGAGAACACCCTGCTTCTCTCTAGCTAATATCGAAAGTAATTTTAGGCAATGAGATGATTAGAAGCTGCATCATTACTCCAGAGAAAAATGAAAAGCATTACACTGGCCATCATCATCATGCCAAAAAAGGAAGAAAGCACTTAAATAACTGCTGAGTTAAGCCATAATCTTTATTGCCTAGACAGTTGATGTCCAAGCAGAGATCTGCTCATCTACTTATCTTCAAGTATATATATATTAAAAGCTTCCTTTCATTGTTATTTCTGAGGATTGTATCTAATCAGCAACCATCTTGGAGCACAGAGTAAAGATATAATGCCTCTTCCATGCTGATCATTAGGCTGGGAAAATGTTTATCTATTCCAAACTACTGCTAAGTACCTCTGAGACGAGAAGATATTATCTCTACTGGTAAAAGGGTGAACTGATATTGAATCTCCAAAAAACTGACTCTGAGTCACTTCTCCACATTTTCATATTGCTGTGGATTTCAACCAGCCACATACCCTAAGAGATTTGATACCTTCATGTAGACACTGAAACATTCTTGGGACTTTTTACTCTTCCCCACGCTCCTATTTCTATCCCTTCACTGACTAGTCATTTTGACTAAGAATTAAAAATGAAATTTCAGGTCTTACATTTCAAACCTGAATTTAGAGAATACCAGTTTTTCCTAATTCCCCGTCTGTTGTATGTGTGTGTGTGTGTGTGTGTGTGTGTGTAATATGTATACATTATAATATACATATACACACAAAGCATGCAGATTCAAACAAGTGGCATAGAGATGTATACTCTGCAGTAGAATGCAGGAACATTCCAAAACTGGTAAGTGTTTGGAGAAGAGATTTAAATAGTAGAGCCCCTCTTCTCACCTCAATTCTTCCTTGCGTTCCTTTATACTTGGAGAAACTGTATGTGTTACCTAAAGCTTTTGCCTGGTACTTAATTTCTCTACAGCCAAATCTGTTTGTCACTAACTGAAATGAGCGCTTCTCTTGCCTCCAATAGGCTCTGCCTTCACCTTCCCACTTCTTTTCCCTTTCTCTGTTCTCCCTGTCCCTGTATCTGTCTTCGATATATTCCTTCTTTCACTTTGTTTAGCCCCTTTATTTCTATTATAGCTTTGTTACCAAGAGAGTATCAGCACATAGTGGAAAACTAATAAAGATGTATAGAAAGAAGGAAGAAAGGGAGGGAGAGCAGGAGACAGAGAATCAGCTCAAAGTCAACCTGATTTCCCAATCCAGAACACCCTAGTTCCTAGACTCTCCCTTTGAATTCAGCCACAGGACATGCAGAGCAAAAATCAAATAAATAAATAAGTAAAGTATTGGATATTCTTTTTCTACTCTTTTTGGTTTCAAGAAAATAAAAGAAGTAATAATTTTAAGACTGACCTTACTTTGTAAGTAGAATTTTACAGCTGAAAGGGACCAGCCCCCATCTCTTTGAGGTTACATAGCCTTTTTGGTTTTCATACATGTGTGATCCTCATTCATCATAGTCTTCAAGTCTCTGAATTCAGCTCCTTCTACTATGACAACACATTTCCTGTTCCTATTTTGCAAAGACCCATCTTTTTCTATTAGGGGAAACTGGCCGTACTTCAGGCCATGCTGAGAGCCTCTCTTCTGATCCTGTCCCTGTGGCCAGAACACCATCAGTATTCCCCAGTGAAGGCCCACTTGTGCTGACTTGGACTTAAATGACTAAGTGGCCCCTTCAGCATCCAAGACCTATTTTTCTCCTGCTCAACTTCCCTTCTCCTGAAGTTGTTTTGAGTCAAGAAAGAAGCTGTTAATACAACTAATTGTCTTAATGTTACTCTTGGAACTGAAGAACACAGCGTGCTCCAGCACCTCAGAAGTAGATAATGCAGTTAATAATCATTACAGCTGCAATTAAGAAATCCACTCAGAGGCATTCTTTAAGCTTCATCATCTTTTCTTTTGCATTAGTAAATTATTTCTGGCAAGGAACCCAAAGATTTTTAAGCTGATACATTCCCTTACTTTACTTCTAAGTATTTCCACCTGAACTGGATTTGTGAAGATTCATAAAAAAATCCAAAAATATCTTGTCTTTCAATAAAATATTTGGGCTCTGGAAGGAGCCGAATCTCTGAACACAGAATTAGAGAAACTGACAACATTAGCTCAATGTTTTCAGGGGTGTGTTCTTTTAATCTCTTATAAGGCTAGCTACAAGAATCATGTTGGCAGCCAGTCTGCCAGCCTTCCTTAGCAGCAGTGCAACTTAAAACTGGTTTCACTGAATCTCATGTCGCTCTGCTTCATCAGGATAAGATTAAAAGGCAAAGCTGTCTCATCACTCAACTCCTGTAAAAGAAAACCAGTTATCACAGACAGTCTTGACTTATCTAAGAAGTTACTGCAGCCTGTCATATTTTTCCCCATAGGTGGTAATTCTGGGCATTTGTTAGTGATAATATTTTTCATTGATTCCTAATGAAGAAGAGATTTCATTTCTTAAATCTTATACTTACATTATAAGATGTACCTTCAGGATTTGAAATTTTTTTTAAATTCCAAAATAGAAATCACCCTGTTTTGAATGAAGAACAGCTTTGCTTTGTTCAACAGTAAATCTTTGTATTGAAACATATTTCCATTAGTATAGTAATAGAAATTTTAATATGAGGATTAATCAAAATAGATCCTAATATTTAAAATGAAAAACATAAGTGCCATGACTGGTGTGGCTCAGTGAGTTGGGCATTGCTCCCTGTCAGGGCACATGCCTCGGTTGTGAGACGGGTCCCTAGTTGAGGATGTGCAGGAGGCAACTGATCGTTTCTCTCACACATCAACATTTTTCTCCTTCTCTTCCTTCCCCTTTCTCTAAAAATAAATAAATAAAATCTATAAAAAAAAGAAATCATAGCAGAAGAGGGTGCTATTTATAACCACAATCTTCTATTTCTCTGAACAATAGAGATATATTACAAGAGAAAAAAACTAGATTAATATGGCTACCTGAACCCATTCAAATTTGTCAGTCAATATAGTTAGATAGATATTTAAAGATTTTATTTATTTTTTATTTATTTTTAGAGAGAGGGAAGGGAGAAAGAGAGGGAGAGAAACAGCAATGTATGGTTGCCTCTCACATGGCCCTCATGGGGACCTGGCCTGCAACCCAGGCATGTGCCCTGACTGGGAATCGAACCGGGACCACTTGGTTCCCAGCCCGTGCTCAATCCACTGCGCTACACCAGCCAGGGCGTTAGATAGATATTTAAATAAATTCATGTTAAAATTGTCAACATAAGAGACATCCAAATCTGTGAAGAACTTTTGAGTTTATTTGAGTCAATCTGACAATGATTGCTAGGAAGAAAAATCTCAATTTTGAGAAAATGCTCCAGAGACTGGCAGTTTTGCACCTTATTTTATACATTAGAATCAAAGGAGGAGATGGAAGGAGGGTTACATGAAATCCATTGGTAGTAGATAAGGGAGGTGGGAGAAAGCGAACAGGGGAATCTCTGCGATTGGCTAAAGAGTAAAATGAAGAGACAGATACTTCTTTTACATTGGCAGGTACAGGAGAGTTAACATTTACAGCACACAGAGATGTCATGTGGGAAACAAGATGACAATGAGGGGTTCTGTGGTCTCTACTCCGGTGGAAGGAAGATTGTGCCTTGAGGGGTCTGGAAAAGAATATTACTCTGACATTCCAAATGTATATTATCTTAGGTGCAAAAAGACCTAAGTCTCAGGCTCAGTTAAATGTTAAGATAGACAGGATCAGTTAAAGTACACATTGACCTTTGTCAAGGAAAATACTGGCCTAGGACCTATCCACTATGACTAATTTTTAGTTAAGAAGTTTTTATTTCAGACCATCCTATGTGGTTACTTTTGGTCTCTGAGTTTGTAAGTTGTCAGGTTTAGTATGTGGTGTCATTTTCATCCATGAAATATATTCATAACATCACTGCTGAATAAGAAATATTGTCAATAGTGAACCAGAAATTTGGATGAATCTTTGAAAAATGGAAATCAAAGTTAGGTTGTGTTGCCATAGTTAGCTAGATATTAATAAAGGAAAGAAAGCAAAGGGAATCAGATACTGAGCCTGTTTGTTTAACCAGGAAGCTTCAGCCTCACACTCCCCCGACCACAACCCAGGGAACCACCCCTCTATTCCCCATAGATCACTGGGGAAAAATAAGACAAAGGAAGAAGAGGTAAAGACATGCATAATAGGAGTCAAAATGGTGCAGGGGGAGGTGCCTGACCCTAGAGGCCTGTCAGTCTAACCTGGGAGAGGGATTATTGGGTAGGAGGTGCACCCATCAGAAGCCTGAGAAAGCTTGGGAAGTTTATTGGTTATTCTGAAAAAGACTCCTGGTCTTTCACAAGCTGAGAAGATATAACCCAAGGAAAACAATGAGGAGCTCTCTTTCCTTCGGTGACCCACACTCACCCCATTTGTTCGTGTGCTCTCTCTTGCTTGGGAACATATGACCATGTAGGTCTACAGCCACCCGGGGGCTGCAGCAAACTACGTGGGCTGCAAAGGACTAAGCCTTCACATGAAACAGAAACTCTGGACATTGGTCTTTGTTTTGGCCATGCTGAAGACACAGTTGGACTTTTTCCATGGTAGGATGGATGGAGGTGGGACACTGGAAACCTAGGGGCATATTTCTCCTTGAATAAACCTCACCACATTACAACCTCCCACGCAAGGATCTGTAAACTGCTTTTCTCATGATCCCATGGAATAACGATTTCTACTGGCAACAGTCAGAGAGGCTACAACAGATCATATACACGCTGGCAGGGACTGCTGCAGAGCTGAGGGTGGCTCCGGGGGCGTCTGGACTGTGAGGTGCTATTTTCAGAGATTCATGAGAGGCCCTAGGGCGATTAATAGAAATGAGTTTTATGTAAAAACAAATATGCTGCTTATCTCCTCTCTGCTTCCCCATCTGGGTTGAACACCTGGAAGCAGACGCATGAGTCCGTAAAGGACAGCAGTAAGGAGGGGAGGGCCCCTCCTTGCTCTAAACTACCTACCAGAAGCCATAAACTACCTACCAGAAGGTGAGCTCTGGGAAAACCCACACACTGCAACTGTCTTACACACGCCCGTCACATTCCCTGTAGACAACCTCTGCTTACCAGAATAGCCTCCAGCAACAGCACCATAGAAATGATCAGATACATGGATGGACAGATGATTGAGAATCTCCATGTGATTCAGAAAAAATTAACACCATGAAAAATAGGCACAAATAACAACAAAAAAAGTTCAAAAGATAGAGGTACCAAACAGAAGAAACTTTAAACTAAGGACAACTGCTCTATTCAGGGAATGATGAAAAGATAATGCTTTTAAGAAAAGAAAGCAACTAGATATTACAAATGTTTAAAATATGATTATCAAAAACAAAATTAGCAAAAAGTTTATATAGCATAATGAAACAAAATCATGGAGTTAGAGAATATAGAAAATATAAAAGAAAGGTTAAAAGACATGAAGGATAAAATAAGGTATCAGAAAGGTAAATATAAGAAATAATCAACAAATTTAAAAAATTATCCCAAAACCCTAGAGAAGTATGTCTTTAGTTTAAAGTGGCCCATCAAATAACAAGCAGACTGACAAACTGTCCTATACCACCAAAATATTATCCTGCAATTTCAAAGTACAATAAAAACTCATGAGTCAACATTAATTAAGGAAAGACTTTACCTTCCTTAAAAGTCTGTACTTTTTTTAGAAATCAAGAAATCATGTAGATAAACAAAAATAGTAAGATTTTTACTTACAAGCAAACAAGCTTGATTTAGTAAAAATATATGGAACCCTCTTGTAGATACACTTAAAGGAAAATATATTCTAATGTTAGAAAGACATTGACAAAACTTCATTTACTTCCTGAAGTTTTCAATCATTGTTAATGATTCGATGCTGTGCCCCTCAAAACCAGAAACCTCACCTTAAAATACTGAAGAAAATAAAACATAAAAATCTTAAAATATACCTAGCACAGTCTTAGAATATGTGGAAGTGAAAAAAATTCTCAAAATCCAGTATCTGGATGACTCTTCTAGGCAGAGCACACATGCCCAAATACACATACCTACATGCTATCTTTCCCAAAATATCTCACGGAACACAGTATTTTCTTTGCCATGTTTTTTTTTTTTTCTATACCAAAAGAGGGTATTGACACAAACCAAAATCCTGCATAGAAATAACATATTTATATTAAAACAAGCTACTTAGAGAGAAACTAGCTTCTCTGGCAAAAGCAGAAGTGGAATAAAAAAATGATGATACCACTGCTAAGACAGGTACAATTTACAGCCACGTGTTCTCCCAGCACAACTGCTCTGCACGCCTTTCCCCTACAGCAGCATTTGAAGTGGTTAGATCTTATCAAAATTCCAGTTGTGCAAGTTTCTGCTGAGGCCAGTGGGTATCACAGAACCAATGCATGGAGGGAACCTGGCAATCAGCAACCTGGGATCCAGCTTTTTATATTACGTCTCTTGACTGGGCTTCTGTCTCTAGGGCTCCCTGGAGGAAATAGTTTTGCTTTATAGGGCTTCTGCATCGTAGGAGCCAGAAACCTGGAAACGTGTGCTCCCCCAGAATGATCTAGCAGTAGGCTTACTGATTTTAAATCAGCAGGAGGGAGAAGGAATGGATGGGATTCACAACTAAGACATGTGGAAGGGTGTCTACTCTCCAACTGTTCAGGTTCCTTGACTCCTGTGGTTTCATCAAAAAGAATCACAGAAGGATCACAGATACATCATTTCTCTGGAAACCTTCATTTTCCAGACAATAATGAAACCTATGGAGATTGGTCAGAGAGGTGTGAGTGCTGGAGGGAAAGCTAAACTTCGTGTGTGGTATATCTTATCTCACAGATGCGTAGGGTAGCTGCAGACACATGAGATTTAAATTCTCAATCAATTAAAACTATGAGATTACTGAAAACATTTTTAAAATTCTGAACTGATTCTAATATAGTAAATTAGAGATATATACAAATTAATGATGTAATGTAATATATTTTAAAAATTGTACTATAAGAATGGCAAACATGGGCAATCTTGCTCACAAAAGTAATTGATTAAAAGTAATATCAAAAGTTGGTGCTACTCACTGGGGTCTCCTGAAGTAAGCAGATAATTTTGGCCACAATGCAATGGGTTCAGAGAAGTCATGTTATTTTTGCAATTGAAAAACTTGAGAATCCTCACCAATTATAATTATGTCTCAGTTTCTACACCCATAAAATATCTAACATAACTCTCAGGAGCAATCTTAAAGAAGTTACAATTTAAAAAATGAGAAAATGTCAATAAATACTAATAATGAAGTAACTATCATTAATTAAAATCCTTAAGAAAAATTGCTATGGAACAGCTACAAAGCACCCTCAGGATTGTCTGTTTACAGGTAAGAGTGAAATCCATTCCCATAGTTCGCATGTGGTGGCGATTATGTTGGTTTCAATTGCAGCAGGAAATGTCACTGTTTGTAAATTAAGGAAAGCATTAAGAAGAATACAAACAATCCAATTTGGTAACAATAAAAAGGGCATACTGAATAACACACAGAAGTAGGAGAAAGTACACAGCTAAAGCCCAGGTGTAAGTTACTGTAATTTCACAAAATCCAGATTACATTCAAGTATTTCAACAAAAATAAAATCAGTGAAAAAAATACAAGAATATTTAAATACAAGAAATACAAAAAAGACACAAAAAGAATATAACTAGAAATGACTCACAAAATAATCATATACAAAATGGAAAAAAAAAAAAGAGAAGCCTATACTTTGGTGTGTGAAAATGCAGCTAAGCCCAAGTCCTGAAAGTCGGGATAAAGGGACTGATCTAGCAGTGCAAACTCTCACAGAAAGAAACGATTTGCTATCACCTGTGCACAGTGGGATGCTACCTGAATAAGTTGAGTCTCAAAGTGGGATTCTAACAGGCCCCGTTTCCATCTACCCAGCACTATTTAGTTCCACTTTAAAATTTCAGTGATAAAGCATGGCCATAAAAGTGGGAGGCTGTTTTCCAGGAAGAAAAATCAGCACTTGTTCAGCCCTGCGATTGGACTCATTTCTCAGGCCACAACTGGAATAGAACAAACGGTGGTGTGAGTGTTCCAGCAGCAGGCTCTCTGCTCCCTGTTGCATTTGCTTTCTCTCCTCCTTCAATAAGAAATGAATTTTGTACATAGAAGGTCACCTGTGACCTTACCTAAGGCAGTTACACAATTGTGTTTATCACATGTAACCCTGTAACTCTGGCCACAGATGACTGGAACAAAATACGCACCTGGTCCAGTTTGAGCCAATCAGATTTTCTCCTCCCCAAGATTTGGTGTAGAAGTGATGTGAACTGTGGAGAAGTAGACTGGTTACCTTCCTCTTGCTGTGTGCACGGAGAAGTACCTCAACCAGACCTTGGGAAGGAAGAATGACAAAGGCCCAGAGACTAGAGAAAATTTACCAAGCAGAGAGAAATAGAGAATACTACTTTGATTCCTGGAATATTTCCACCTTCGTGCACACAATCCTACCTCCTTCTTCTCACACAGGGGCTGCTGTGGAGCTGACTCCCCTTTAAACTTCCTGTGCATAGTTCTCCATCTTGAAGGGTGTTTGTGATGATAACAAAGCACAGCCTTAGTCTTCCAAGTATTACTTCACCCATTATTTACTACAAAATGGGAATAAATCATGTCAAGAAGCTCTTTAAATTTGATGTCATTGTCGCGCAGCCTATGCATTTCAAGTTAAGGAGGCATGTTTCAAATGCACAATAATCTTGATATACTAGGACATTGTGAATCATTTTATATGGTTCAAAATTCAAAGAAAGTATGCGCTGAATTTAAGTTTTAAAAATTAATGAGAAATTTTACATCTGACCTCAATTCCTTTTATTAGATTAACCATATAGTACTATAAAACACGACATCTGGTAAATCCCTGCAAAAACTAATCATCTAACTTTGAAAACATTCTATTGGAGAATATGGACTTCCTGGCTTTATCTGAATGACAAAACATGAATTAAACAGCCTTGAGGTTTTCAGGATGTAGAAAATCTCATAATGTCTTTGTTCTCTTGACAATCTTATCTTTCCTGGAATCTGAGGGCCTGGAGAATTAACATATTTTCAGTTCAAACCTTGAAAATATCCATTTATGTCTCAGTGATAGAAATATATTGTGGTAAAAAATTCTTCACTATCAAATACATTGTGTACAACCAAAAAAAAAAAAAGTCTTCCAAATGTATCAAACATCATGCTCTTAACCAAAATTTATAGTTTTATATTTTATTACTTAATAAGTATAATTTAATAAGACTTTAAATGAATTACGGTTATCAAAAGTACTATTTTTTTATAATTTCTTTTTCCTTGAGGGCTTGAAGAATTTTTAGCAAAATTAAAATATTTACAAAACTTTTGTTTATTTATTTTTGCATTTTTAATTGTTGTTCAAGTACAGTTGTCTCCATTTTCCAGCCACACTTCCCCCCACCCACCCTGAATCCTTCTCCCTTTGGCTTTGTCCATGGCTACTTTATACATGTTCCTTGATGCCCTTTCCCCTTCTCTCCCCCATTATCACCCTCCCCCCACTTCTCTAGTTACTGTCAATTTGTTCTTCATTTCCATGTCTCTGGTTATATTTTGCTTGCTTGTTTGTTTTGTTGATTATGGTCCACTTATCGGTGAGACCATATGGTAGTTGTCTTTCACTGCCTGGCTTATTTCACTTAGCATAATGCTCTCCAGTTCCATCCATGCCTTCCCAAAGGGTAGGAGCTCCTTCTTTCTTTCTGCTGTATAATATTCCATTGTGTAAGTATATCACAGTTTTTCGATCCACTCATTTACTGGTGGGCACTTAGGTTGCTTCCAACACTTGGCTATTGTCAATTGTGCTGCTATGAACATTGGACTGCATAGGTTCTTTTGAATTGGTGTTTCAGGATTCTTAGGGTATAATCCCAGCAGTGGAATTGCCATGTCAAAAGGCAGTTCCATTTTTATTCTTTTGAAGAAATTCAACACTGTTTTCCATAGTGGCTGCACCAGTCAGCGTTTCCACTAACAATGTAGTAGGGTTCCCTTTTCTCCACAAAACTTTTAAAACAGTTTTTTTCCTCCTTGAGGTACAAACAACATTTTAATATGCAATTCTTTGATCCCATTGATTTCTTTGATAAATGGCATCATGCTAGAATTTAAGAATACCATTTAACATTATTTTTCCTCTGGAAAATCATGGTATATAAGATTCTAATTGATATTTAATCACTTTGAAAGTGAACTTAATTCTACAGGAACTAAAGCATTGTCCACTTTGAGTGCATCTTCCCCTCACTAGAAGAGATCAATGGCCAACACATTTGTTTTCTATAACAAGTGTGCAAATCAATAGAATGACCTACATCATGATAACAAGAAAAATTTAATGGAGGTCATTACTTCAATTTCCTATATCTGAAATTGGTTGAATCTAGGTATTATAAGAAGGAAAGTTGTAGATTGTTCTGGCTTCTTCAAAAGCCATTTTATTTGGAAAGCATATTAACCAATTTAGTCCAATAATTGAAATGTTGATGTACGCTGAGCCTCCTGGCTAACACAGAGCAATTATTGGTAGTGAAAGCTTTATCACAGCTTTGCAGTTTCCTGCCTTCAAGTCTGGATCTATATTGGCTTCTGAATGAGGTGTCTTTTTAATAGCTATGGGTCCATTTAAACATTATTAGATCAATTGTAATCATTGCCTGCTAAGCTGCCCTCTTCCCTCTCCTTTCTAACCTTCAGAGTTCTTTTGACTGTTGTTCTGGATCTTTCCTGTGGTAGAAAAAGCACTGCTCTTGAGGAGAATTGGATTTTTCTAGCCCCATTCTCATAGTGCTGTCCCTTTGCTATTTGAATTGCTTATCCTAGGGATGAATTTCTGTAACGATCTTATGTTATCCTGGATCATAGTACTACTCTGACCTGTACTTGACAATAGATCAACAGTTAATTAGCATAATCACTACAGAAAACATAGAGCCTACACTTGTCTCTACACTGACTAAACATTAATCATTGCAACAGGAACTCAACGGGTTGTGTGATGTAACTTTTAACAAATGAGGGATTGGTACACTGCAGATACAATTACCTTAATCTGTGCTATGGTGAATAAGTTGTGTCTCAAGGGCTACAAAATCTGAACCTTTTCCATAATGATCCAGTGAACTCTGGAGACCTCAATTCAGAGCCTATAACCATCGGGATTACTTCAGTCACCCTAATGGGACATTGAAAGTCTGACGTTATTTTTTCAGTTGAAGTCACCTCACAGTCCAGATTGTGAGTTGATCATTTCCATATTTGGGAAGGCATATTTATTTAGATGATATCTAGAGTTCTAGAACAATGTAATAACTGGGCCTCAATATAAAATAACATGTCATTTTTTATTTTCATAGGATTATAAAGTAGCAGATATTCAACTTGCTTTTCTTGTGCAAGACAACCCCCTAAACACATACACACATCTGCACACACACCTACATCCACAACACATACACACACATAACGCATGTGCACACAAGCACATACAGTATATAAAAGCCAAGTAAAAAAAAGAATTGTATTTCTGCATATAAATAGCTTTAATATATTTTTAATTATTAAACATTCAACTTCACTACTATTCGTTTAAAATAACTTCCTTGAAGTTTAGATCCTTGGTTCTTTTCTTAGTGTCAGAAATTTTTAAATTCAATTTAATAAGGAAATTTTATCCTTGTCTTTCAGTAAAGAGAAGAATAGAATTTGCTCAGTGTTCAGATGTCTCATGAATGCACTCATAGCCATTTTGTTAATGTTCCAACACTGACTGGGTTATGTGGTTTGAACCCTCTTCAGTGAAACAAGAAGGAAAGTTCTCCCTGTGGAGAAAGTGACAATCTCTTTCTTGTACATAAAGAAAACCATGAGCCTGGCTGGTGTAGCTCAGTGGATTGAGCGCGGGCTGGGAACCGGAGGGTCCTGGTTCGATTCCCAGTCGGGGCACATGCCTCGGTTGCAGGCCAGGCTCCTAGTGAGGGCCATGTGAGAGGCAACCATACATTGCTCTTTCTCCCTCCCTCCTCCTCTCTCTGAAAAATAAATAAATAAAATCTTAAAAAAAAAAAAAAAAGAAAAGAAAACCATGAGTATGCTCAGCCTGCTGTCCCCTCTGCTTTCCTATAACATCATATCTTATCGTCTATCTCGGCTTCTTTAGAGAAGCCCATGTTAGATTTCCTTAGTGCCGCCTTTGCCCATTACCTCTCCCCCTACTTGCTTCCAGCCTTGGAGGGCCAGGGCAGCCTAGTGAGGGGAAGGAAGGGTGGACACTGAACAGGGAAACAGAGAAATTGACTAAGTGGCCACTCTGCAGCAGGCTTGCAGCCACAGGTAATCCAAGCTGGAAAAACAGAATGAAGTTTGGGGTTTGAATTTTGTACTGAACTGAACATGCTAATTACCTAAATGAAGTTAACCTAATATACAATAATGACTGGAGGATATTCTATTATCTGAGAGTGGCAAGGAAAGTAGTGCCCTGAGCAGATTAAAAGAGGCAGATGGAGGAAAAATATAGTTGCTTTACAGTTGTACCTATGAAGCCCACATCTTTCCACAGGTACGTTGACTTAGACGTATCAAAGGAGTCAAAGTTCTCCTCAGCTTAAACACCAACATGCCGGCTGCTAGTTTCAAATGGACTTGGGCACCGCTTGGTAAACTGGGAGAACAGGTTTCCCTGACATCTCTTTGCTAGGACACTCTAAGAAAGATAAAATATCTTAAAGGAAGAGGAAAAGTAGGTTTGACTCAGCGACAAAGCTCTATGCTTCAGGGTGAAGAGGCAATTCTAATACGGTGTTTGTCAAAGATTTTTCTGCTGGCCTCTCTGGCCTTGTGCAGTATATAAGAAGAGAATGGAGGGGAAGGCTGCATTAAAAATGAAAGATTTGTCTCCAAGGATTCTTTTCCTCTCTGTCCTTTCCATGGCTCACTATGATTAACATATACATTTTATGGGCATGTGACTTTCTTGGGCCAATAAGATGTGGACAGAATTTATGTTGTTTTCTGAGGTCTTAAGAGGCATTATTTGTTTCCGCTCAGTTCTCTTAAGCTTCTGCCATTTCCATGAGAAGAACATTTCCCGAGGAACTGCTGGGCCCGTAGGAGAAAATACCTGGCGTGATCCGGCCGCAGCCACAGCCCACAAGCTCAGTGGATCCTCTGAGCCCAGCAGAGCCATTGCCAATCCATGAACCCACAAGTAAAAACAAAATCTGATCGTTGAAAGCCACACATACTTTGATGGTGTTTTTTGGACAGCACTGTCAAGTAAAAAACAAAATTGTTAACGTTTCTGTAAAACCACAGGGACATTAGGGCATATAAAACACTGGAGTTAGAAGGAGATATTTGCTTCCTATTTTCTTACTGAGCACTCAGAGCTGTGGGATCTTGCATGATCCAGGTCAATAGCAAAGGCAGGAGGTGCTGGAAGAGAACACAGTGTCTGGGAAACTTAGAGTCCTCCATCACAGCAATTTCCAGCTCCTGGTACCTGGGAGCAGGGAGAAGTCATGCTCTCATGAGTGCTGAGTGACAGTAGCAGCGGGAATCCACGTATGGAAATATTCATTAGACACGTAGGAAGGGGAAAGAGAGAAGGCAACTCAACTCCACAGATGACACATTCTTGTGCATAACCAGATGTGATGCATATCCTGTAATCTCCCCAAAATACACATGCTCCAGACAGAGCCAGAAGCAAAGAAATACAGGTTACAAGTCGTGATTGCGATGGATGTTTACAGAAATAATCAAAACCATGAACAACGGTGAAAGATAAACCTAATGCATTTATAACTGACCCAAATAGAGGTGGAAAAGCTGATGTCTTTGATAATGGGATAGAGATTCAAGACTTCAAAAAGGTGAAAATATCGAGTGAAATCAACAAAATAAAATTATGAGGATAAATGTAAAATTCTGCATTTATATTCAGGAAATCAGATGACCAAATTCAGTTGAAGAAATGAGGTCATGAGAAAAAGGTCAGGAGACATTATATTATTATAAGTCCACGTGATTTATAATAAAGCTAATGCAATCTTATCTTGTATTAATGAAAATGTAATGCCCAGATGAAAGGTGAGGTTAGTTTCTCTGGACTCGGCACTGGATAGAGTATGGTGCTCAGTTAAATTAAATTCTGTCAGTATTTACATGTCTACTTTGTGTAAGTCATTCTGCCAGATACAGCATCTGAGAGTGAATAGTTAAAAAAGGAAATGACTCTGAAACACTGCAATCAGGAGAATAAGGGTCCGGAAGCTGCAATATGAAGGGTAGTTCAAGGAAGAAAGAGGTTTTTAGTCTGAGAAGGGATGAATGATGAGAAGATTAATGAGAACTATTTTCAAATATTTGAAATTCTAGTTCTTCGAAAGAATAAGTAAAATTTGCGGGACTCCAGAGAATAAACTCAAGGCCAATGCATAGACAATAGTATTATAATTGATAATAATGTTATCAATTAAGATTCAAATTCTGATACAATGTAAAGGAAACATTTACAAGTAGGACTACTGAAAAAATTAAATGGCTATTTGTCCTTCTCCGACTGACTGATTTCACTACACATAACACCCTCTAGATATGTTCATTTGGTCACAAATGGTAAAATGTTATTCTTTCTTTATAGCTGAGTAATATTCTGTTGTGTAAATGTACCACTACTCTTTTGTCCGCTCGTCCACTGAAGAGCACTTGGGTTGTTTCCAGATCTTGGAGACTGCAAATAATGCTGCAGTGAACATAGGGGTACATATATTCTTTTGAAATTGGTGTTTTGGTTTTCTTCAAATATATATCCAAAAGTGGAATCACTGGGTCGGAAGGCAGTTCCATTTTTAACTTTCTGAGGAACATCCATACTGTTTTCCACAGTAGCTTTCCCAATCTACATTCTCATCAACAGTGCACAAGGGTTCCCCTTTCTCCACATCCTCAAACACTTGTTTGTTGATTCATTGATGATTGTCATTCTGACTGGTGTGAGGTGATGTCTCATTGTGGTTTTAATTTGCATCTGTCTGATGGGTGATGCCATTGAGTATCTTTGCAAATGTCTTTTGGCCATATGTATGTCCTGTGGAAAAGTGTCTGTTCATTCAGGTATCCTGCCCATTTTTAAATTGGATTGTTTGTGTTTTTTGGTGTTGAGTTGTATGAGTTCTTTTTAAACCTTGAATGTTAACCCCTTATTAGATGTATCATTGGTGAATATCTTCTTCCATTCTGTGGATTGCCTTTTTGTTTTGTTGATGGTTCCCTTTTCTGTGCAAAAACTTTTTTAGTTTGATGTAGTCTTATTTGCTTGTTACTTATATGTGGAATCTAAAGAACAAAATAAACAAATAACCAAAATAGAAACAGAGCCATAGATACAGAAAATAGACTGATAGTTTCTAGAGGGTGGGAGGCTGAGGGAATGGGTAGAAGAGGTGAAGCACAAACTGGTAGTTACCAAAGTCATGAAATGGAAAGTAAGCACAGGGAATATAATCGGTAAGATTGTGGTGACTATTTATGGGACTAAATGGACCCTGGAAATGTGGAGGTAAACACTGTGTAAAGTGCGTAATTGTCTAACCAATGCGCTGAACACCTGAAATCAATACAAAAAATATCGACTGTAAAACTATAATTGAAAAATAAAGTTAAGAATTCAACTGCACTTGAACAACAGTAACAAAATTGTTAAAAAAAAAAAAAGATAAATAAACCAGCCCTCCCACAAGAAAATGAGACTTACATTCCTGGAGAGGTAAATAGAGGTAAAGCGACCGTGTTGTAAGGGGGTTTCTGTTTGGGGTTTTCTCTCTCTCTCTCCTCCTCAAATTCTATCAATCTGTGAAGACTTTTGATAATTTCCAGTTCCCAACAGTAAAATAATCTTCATAGAATCCCTCTACTTTATGATTAAGAGTGGCATATGTGAGAAGCAATTTATATGAGAAAGTTCCCACATTTACAAGAGCGTTTATCTTGCCCACCTGATATTTTATTATATAGTAAAGTGAGTTCAGCAATAGCCAAGATAACGTTTGAGTGTACGCATATGTGAGCTTGCCCTTCCTCACACATTTGTAATGCTATGTAGGTGGATGCGTGGGTTGATAATTAGAGACAGACGGAGGGGGGACAGGGAGAGAGAGAGGAGAGGAGGAGAAGGGTGGGAGGAGGGAGAGGGAAGGGAAGGGGAGGGGAAGGTGGAAGCAGGGAGGAGAAGAGGGAGCACATGTAGCCAAGACAGTGAAAAATGCCATTTAAACCTGCACATGACTAGAGCCCTCGTCTCCTATGGGTAATCGTTCTCCTTTGGGGCACTGTGTGGTTAGAAATGCTCCTTCCTAAATATAAAAAGTGAAGCACTCAGACATGGTCCATCACCAGATAAGTCACACAAGGAAAATGGAATGATTTAACAGAATATATAAGGAGAAATTTCAGCTTCAAAGGCAAGGAGATGATGTGCATGTAGAGAGAAAAAAGAAAAGAAAATACCCGACAAGATGACTGGATTCCATGGCCCTCTGTCAGCACAGCCAGTGGGGTGAGCAGAGGACAGGGATGTGCAAGAGGCAATTAGGACAGTGATGAAACAATTATTCTTGAAGTACTCCCAAAACCTCAGCAAAAGCCAGTTGCTCATGCAGTCATATGAGGACAGGCCTTTGGAAGGTAAAACAGTCTGGGTGGTGACCAGTGTGGGACAATGCTAGGCACGAAGGTAACAGAATGCCCAAAAGTTGAAAGCTTGGCAGACACGGAAAAGCACTGCCAGAGGAGGCAATAATAAATTTTAATCCTACAGTGATCTGTGAGATACTGAGATGGAAACAGTTTCTCACAGGGTTTTCCAGTCTAGTGATGGGGGATAGAGCAGTGTTATTTATATCCTAGTGTTCAAGGTCATTTCTGCAAATCAGAGGATTTGAAACCAGCCACTGTGTATAACTGTGCAAAAAAGCAAGAGGCACCACTACCTGCAAGTGGGCTGAGGAGTCTGTCAAGCTTCCCTGAACTGAACCAGCAAACCAAATGAGAAATAAACACAATAATCAGCATCCACTTTGAAACAATTTGCAGGCCTAACTTTGTTGTCAGTCCATGGTAATAAGAACTACAAGTGAGTGAAGAAAACCCAATAAATGCCGTTCATATATTTGAGGAGTTTGCTTTGCTGGTTAAGAGAATTACAAAAGAAATAGTCAAAACTTGATGCAGCCACTAGGAAAAGGAGGTTCCTCAGAAAATTAAAGAGAGAACTATCTTATAACCCAACAATTCCACTTCTGGAGGAAATGAAAACACTAACTCAAAAAGATATCTGCACTCCCGTGTTCATTGCAGCATTATTTACAACAACCGAGACATGGAAAAATGTGAGTGTCCATCTTTGGATGACTGCAAAAAGAAAATTTACATATATGAATGTATACACAACACGCATATATACAATAGAATATTATTCAACCATAACAGAGAAGGAGGTATTGCCATTTGTGACAACATAGATGGACTTTGAGGGCATTATGCTAAGTGACATAAGTCAGACAGAGAAAGAAAAATATTGTATAATTCACTCATATGTGTAATCCAAAACAAACATGTCGAACTCATAGGTATAGAAAAGAGATTGCCAGAGGCAGGGGTCAAAATTGGTAAAGTGAGTCAAAAGAAATAAACTCTCAGTTATAAAATAAATAAGTCATGGAAAGAGGGCCAAGATAGCGGCGCAGGTGGATGCACTGTTCCTCCTCGCACAACCAAAAGAGGAAAAAAAAGCAATTTTGAGGGCAAGGGCAGCCAGATCTGACAGAAAACTGAACTGAGTGGAAGACCGACAACCAAATAGTTAAAGAAGACACGTTCATCCAGACTGGTGAGACATTAAAACCTGGAGTTGAAAAGAGAACAGAGCTAGACCCAGACAAGGGTCAGCCCTAAAAACAGAGACAGTGACAAAAAATCAACTTCTCTACTCCAGAGAACTTGACAGATCAATTTAAGAACCAGAGGCTAGCAAGAAGAGTCTCACAAACAATGGGAAGACAAAGAAACAATTCCCAAATGAAGGGAAAGGAGGAAGCCCCAGAAAGAATGATAAATGGAGCAGAGGCAAGCCAACTATCAGATAGTGAGTTCAAAGCATTGGTTATCAGGAAGTTCAAGAAGCTTGATGAGCTTGCAGAGAATTTCGAGAAACTACAGGGAAACAATAATGAACTCACTGCAAACTATGTCAACATGAAAAAGGAAATAGAAACTATCCACAAGGGCCAAGAGGAAATGAAGGATACAATATCTGAACTGAAGAATACAATAGAAGGAATCAAAAGCAGGCTCGATGAAGCAGAGGATCGGATCAGCGAGCTGGAAGACAAGGTAGAAAAAAACACCCAAAAAGAGCAGGAACAGGAAAAGAGACTCAGAAAGAAGGAAGAGGTATTAAGGGAAATGCAGGACAACATGAAACGTAATAATACTTGTATAATAGGGATACCAGAAGAAGAAGAAGAGCAAGGAATAGAAAATGTGTTTGAAAAAATAATGATGGAAAACTTCTCTAATCTGATGAGAGAGAAAGTCACACAAATCCAGGAAACACAGAGAGTCCCAATCAAAAGAAACCCAAACAGGCCCACTTCAAGACACATCATCATTAAAATGGCAAAATTCCAAGACAAAGAGAGAATCTTAAAGGCAGCAGGACAGAGACAGGAAGTAACATACAAGGGAGCCCCGATAAGGTTAGCAGCTGACTTCTCAGTGGAAACACTCCAAGTCAGAAGAGAATGGCAAGAAATATTCCAAGTAATGAGAACCAGAGGCCTGCAACCAAGGCTACTCTACCCAGCAAGGCTCTCAATTAAGATAGATGGCCAAATAAGGAGCTTCCCAGACAAAAGAAGTCTAAAAGAATACACTTCCACCAAACCAGTTCTGCAAGAGATGCTAAAGGGACTGTTTTAAGGAAAGGAAGGAAAAGAAAGAGAGAAAGGAACACAGATACAAAAAAAAAAATGGCAATGAATAAGTACCTATCGATAATAACCTTAAACATAAATGGATTAAATGTTCCAATGAAAAGACACAGACTAGCTGAATGGATAAGAAAGCACGATCCACACATATGCTGCCTACAAGAGACCCATCTCAGGTCAAAAAACTTACACAAACTGAAAGTGAAGGGCTAGAAACAAGTTTTCCAAGAAAACGGACAAAAAAAAGAGCTGGGGTAGCAATACTCATATCAGACAAAATAGACTTCAAAACAAGGGACATAAGGAGAGATCCAGAAGGACACTTTATAATACTCAAGGGAAGAATCCACCAAGAAGACATAAACATTGTAAATATATATGCACCCAACACAGGAGCACCCAAATACATAAAGAAAATCTTGGAGGAATTCAAGAAAGACATTGATAGCAACACAATTATAGTAGGGGACTTCAACACCCCACTGTCAAAAATAAACAGATCCTCCAAACAAAATATCAGCAAAGACATTGTGGCATTGAACAATGCCCTAGAAGAAATGGACTTAACTGATATATACAGGGCCTTTCACCCCAAAGAAGCTAAATACACATTCTTTTCAAGTGCACATGGAACATTTTCAAAAATAGACCATATGATAGGACACAAAACAAGCCTTAACAAATTCAAGAGAATTGAAATCATACCAAATATTTTCTCTGACCACAAGGGACTGAAATTAGAAACCAACCCAAAGGAAAAAAACCCAAAACACTCAAAATCACAGAGACTGAATAGCATGCTGATAAACAATGAATGGGTCAAGGACGAGATTAGGGAAGAAATCAAAAAGTTCCTTGAAACAAATGAAAATGAACTGACAACAACCCAAAACTTATGGGACACAGCGAAGGCA
>PVJI01006001.1:0-90802 GCA_004026765.1 Micronycteris hirsuta | reverse complement strand
AAAGGTGATTTTAGTTTGGGGAAAAGCCAGAAGTCACAGGGCACCAAATCTGGGCTGTAGAGGGGCTGAGTCACCTGGGTGATTTAATGTTTTGCCAAAAAATTCTCCAGGAAATGTAATGCATGAGCAGGTGCATAGTTGTGATGAAGCTGCCAATCACCAGTTGCCCATAGCTGCAGTCTTCTGAATCATCCAAATATTTCCCATGGAGGAATGTTCAAGCTTAGTGCAAAATTTGATGCAGACTTGTTGCTCTACTTGCTGAGTCATTTTGAATATGACAGCCACACAGTACCCATGCTCACTCAATGGCAGAGTCTACCGCCCCCACTGACTAGTACAGTGAAGTCATCATTGTTCACACGTGTGCATTCCAGTCCACTCTCCTTGGCTGCCAGGTTACACTGATGTCGTGCAAATTGTTCTCGTTATATTAACAGTGGCTAGACTTTTTCTGGACAGACTTTGTATTCTCCCATTAATTTCTTGCAAGAAATGTATATTCTATGTATTACCATTTCCGTATTTGAAAAATAAAAATGAAAATGTTACCCGAGATCATAAAACAAGCATCAGAACTAGAATTTAGCACTGGCCTGTCCCCTGCAGGCGCCACACTCTTCCGGCCACACTGCACTGCCCACCAGGAAGCGTATCCGTGGGAGACAAAGTAAAGGAGTGGAAAGAGGAGAAAGGAAATAAGTCTACAAATGGGGCAGGGGGAGGTGAGAAAGGGAAGGAACAAAGAAAGAGAAAGAAGGATGGTTAATGAGTACTTTGGCTTTTTAGAGGAATTTCATGATTTGAAATTTGAAATGTGTAGTAAGTCCCTGTGGATTCCCTGTGGGAACCAAGACATTTGTAGAGCTATTTTTTCCCAGTGTCCCAGGGGCAGATGCCTCCAGGGAATCTTCCAGGTACTTGAAGGCAGAGCTAAAAACCCAGACTCATTTTCACTCAGTCATGACAAAAAAGAAAAAAAAAACAATGCTCAATGAAGTTTCTGAAGAAACTGAAGGGATGATCCTTTCAGTTTACAGTTACCAAAAAAGTGGCATTTTAGGACCTGTCAATACTGGACCCTATTTTTTCTTTGGCCTACACCTTCCTTTGAGTCTTTTAGCTGAAATGAGCAGATGTTTAGGATACGAAACAGGAGCCAGTCAAAAATTCGTTTACTATCTGTGTTGATTATTAAGCTATTTCATCTCTAAGCTCCAAACTTAGCCTTCGTTCTCAGTCTTGTGCTGCTGGGGCTGGGCCCTGCAAACCCCATTTCTGCTCTACCACCTGGATGTCCTTTAGGATCTGCCAATAGGGGGCCCTAGAGAGAGACCAGAAGGCAGAAAGGAGAAAGGACTTGCTCTTTCCTGTTTTCTTCCTGGTCTTGTGGGCACCACCCCAGCCGCAGTTAATTCCAGTTTTCAGTTTCTTCTTCACTTCCAGAACCAGGTGCAGTTCTCCCCTTCAGTGACAGCCTCTGTGGGTTGACGCCCCCTCCTAGATGTTGAGTCCCTGCTCTGAGTCCTCCTCTGAGTCCCCAAGACTCCTGTGCGCCAGGCGGGCAACCTCTCCTGGTTCTGGCTTTCGGCTCTGCAGGGCCCTCCCCCATGCTTCTAGATCCCAGTGACTGTAACTTCTTCCCTTTTTATCCTCCATGCTGGGGTGGTGGTTGCTTCCTAAAGTTGCTCCCTGAATAACATCTCTGCGTTTCAAAATATGTTTGTTTCAGTTAAGTAGTCAATTATTTTGGGGAATTTAGTATGTCAACTAAAGTGTCAGGAAATACTATTCTGAACCAACAGACCTTCAATTTTAAAATAACCTCCAAAATAAAAAGGAACTACTGGTATATGAGGAGGGGAACCCCCCAAAACAAAATTTATTTATAAAAAATTGTGTATTTATTCTTACCTGTCTAAACTTCAGTCACCTTCAAAGAACTCTCCATTTGATGCGCTGCACCTATTGAGACTTTTTCCCACTGCTCAAAACAGTTTTTGAACATGTCAATTTGATGCCTTTTAGCACTTCTGCTGTTTTTGGTTTCACCTGTTCCACATCAGCTAAACATTTGGGGAAGCAAAAAAAAAGTTGCTCAGGGTGAGATCAGGAGAATAGGGAAGGTGGGACATGGGGGGTCATGCCATTTTGGGTCAAAAACTGCTGAACACTCAGTGCAGTGTGAGCAGGTGCACTCATAAATCATTCATCATGGGCAAACGTGTCGAGTCTGCAAAAAGAATTCACTCAGGCTGAACGCAGCCTCTCACAACAATGCCAGCTGGTACACTCATAAACACAGATGGGTTCCTAGAACGCTCATTGAGCAAGGGGAGCCAGCTACAAGCGGCCTGCCTCATAAACATGAACAAAACCAAATAAAACTGTAGGAACTTTGTGAACACCTTTGCATCTGACCCACACCAAGCAAGACCCTTAACTGAAAAAATGCAAAAAAAAAAAAATTACTATCCAAATTGTGTTGTCAAAATGTTGTTTTTATCACCTCCAAAAACATCCTCCTGCCCCCTAACAGCCCGTCTCTCCGTCTGCCCCTGTGCTCACGCTTTCCATCATTATATATTTACATTTTCTGGAATTCCATATGCATGAAATCATACTGTATGTATTCAGTTTTTATTTCGTTTCTTTCACTTGGCATGATGATTTTGAGATTCCCCCATGCTGTGTGCATCAGTCGTTCAAGTTTTTTTGTTGCTAAGTACAACGAATGCATTGGAACTGCATTTGCTTATCCATTAGCCCATTGATGGACAATTGAATTGTTTCCAGTGGCTATTTCAAGTGAAACTACTATGAACATTCACGTATAGTCATCGTATAGATACACATTATTTATGTGTTTTATCATCACTATTATGTCGTTGCATCCTCAATTCACACACACATACACACAAATGTATTAGGCTGGCCAAAAAGTCCATATGTTTTTTTCCATAAAATAAAAGATGCACTTTTTATTTTTACCAGTAACTTTATTGTTTTGGATATTTTGAGTATGTCAGCTATCTCCCATGTGGCATAATATTGATTGTTCTCAATTAATGTCCCAGTTTGATCGCTATCAACTTCAACTGGTTTACCCGACTGTAGAACATCATCCAGCGAGAAATGTCCAGCACAAAACTTCACAAACCATTTTGACACATTCGATCAGTCACAGCACCTTCTCCATGCACTGCACGGATCTTTTCTTTGCATTTCAGTTGTGTTTTTACCTTTCATGAAATAATACAGCATAATATGCCAAAAATGTTGCATATTTTCTTCCATTTTCAACATTAAAATGGCTACACCAAAATTCTACAATTTTGATAAATTTTTCTTTAAATGCATGCTGATGTGACAGCTATCACAATACAATCTAACAAAATTGTTTTGAATGAAGTTAAAGACAGCTAAGTGCTTCTTGAGCCATCTTACAGAAAAATCCAAACAAACTTTTTGGCCAACCCAATAATAACAATTTAAATTAAGTTTAAATATAGTGATGAGCCCTGGCCAGGTGAGTCTGTTGGTTAGGGCACCATCCCACACACCAAAAGGTTGCAGGTTCAATTCCTGGTCAGGGGACATAGCTAGGTTGCAGGTTCAAATCCCAGTCAAGGTGCATATGGAAGGCAACCTGATTAATGTTTCTCTCTCACATTGATATTTCTCTCTCTCTCTCTGTATCTCTCTCTCCCTCTCTCCCTTCCTCTCTCTTTAAAAATCAATAAACGTATCCTCAACTGAGAATTAAAAAGAAAGAGATGAAAATTTAAAAAAATGCTACAACTCACAACTCAGAATTACTTTGTATGTAAATTACTGAATAAGACATTAGTACTTACTAATTAGTAAATAGAAGAATGAAGCTGTTAATCAAATTAAGCTATGAGAGTGATGATTTGGACAAGCATTCAAACAAGCAAAGTATGAGCAGGAAAAATGAGAATGCATGTCCAGACATTTAACTTTAGTAGACATGTGACCCACTTGTCCCATTTGCATTTTCAGTCATCAGACCAGTCAAACTAAGAGCATGAAAGCATCAAGATTTTTGTAACATTTTTCACAAAGAGCACAAAAACTTCTCTGCAAAATAAAAGGAGTTTTTCCAATAAAAAATACACAATAATACACTTTATTTCAAAATTAGTTAACTTACTAAAGGAATTGAAGTGAATAAAACTACAGATGCCTTCCACAGTTGCACAACTCAGAGTAAAAAATAAAATTGAATTCATACTATTAGTAAGAAATGTACAGAGCCAGCCACAAAGATAATTACTATTATTGTGCTCAGAAAAAATTCAGAATGAATTGAAAAAATTACTTTTGCAAATGACTTTATTACATGTTGCCTAATGTCCGTGGCATACATTGTGGAAAAACATTTAATTAGATTAAATAAAGACACAGATGTATCGGTATGATCAACACTTAGCATTATAGGGTTCTCATATTAGGGAAAAGTACATGACAAATTCCTCATTTTACTCATTGAAAGCCCAAGCTTCAGAATTAGAACTTTTTTCACTTAATTGACTCTTGTTTCATGTGATACATATATAAATAATCGCTGGCCAAGAAAAAAGAAACTCCTGATCTTCACTTAGTGTTGACAGAAGTGGTAAGAATATTCAATACTATCAACTTTCAGGCACTGAATGTACTTCTTTTGAGAACACTATTTAAAGAAATGAATGCCAGATATAAACATTGCATTTTTCCCAGTTAAGTATTTTGCTGTTGAGGAGAAAAATTCTCATAAACAATTTTGAATTGAAGAAAGAGATGAAAATATTGTTTCATGACTATAACGTCTACAACAAATAACAGTGATTTCAAGAGATCTTCAGAGATAACATATCCCAGTAAATAATTCAGTATTGTGAGCCATCTAAACCTCTCTTAGAGTCAGGGTGTCAAGGTTAAGATCGAAGGTAAACAGTTGGGATTTCTAAGGAAGGCTGACAGTATGAGCATGGACTTGACTGTTCAATGACTCTTCCCAGAGCCTGAAGATTTTCTTCACTCTTCAGAGAACACAGTTCATGGCTCCACTGGACCTTTTAAGCACCAACTTCAAACGCTGCAACAGATTAGTGTACTTTCTGGGGCAAACCAAGCAAACGGTGTATTCTGAAATCACTGCTGCTATTTCCCACTTTGAGTCATCTTAGAAAGGTGACATCCTTCCCCATCCATGATCTGAAAGGACTTTAAATAGTCCAGTGAGAAATCTTCCCATAAGACTGGAGAACATCAGGAAGACCTAAGACTCATGACAAACATTTTGTCTTTGAACTGCACAAAAATTCCTTAATCAAAGATTATAAAATAAAAGAACTATGTTCAGTAAATGTTTAAATACGTTCTTTTGTTTTTATTGTTTGAAAATGTTCGTATTTTAAAACTCGCATGAAATTAGGAGGTTATTAGTGCACTAAATGTTATTAAGTGACTCGGAGATGCTGGATATTTGGAAAGAGCTGAGGTGTTCCAGGTGGCTGTTGGGAAAATAAAGGAGATTGATCTGAGATGTTTTAGCAAGTAAAAGAATGTGAAATACAATACTTTTTAATCAAATAGGAATGTCTGGTAGTGCCACTTGATGGGTAACTGTCTCAGATTTGGATATCTTGGTTTGCAGCTGTTCAGAAAGGGTACAATTTCCTGTTACTCCATATAATGGATGACCCTGGACTGGGTCTACCAGGGACACGCTCCTCTCTCATCTGAGCAAACATAGATGAGCCCTTTGTTGCCGCTTAAGCCCCATAAGCCTCCCTAATAACAAGCCAAAGTCAGTTAAGTTCAGGTGGCTAAAATGGTGCTTTTGTTATGAAAGCAGTGGCCAGAAAATGCAAACTCTTTGAGTCACCCAGCCCAACTATTTCCTTCAGAATCCAACAGTGAGCCAAGCGGTTTTTATTTTGTCTTCACAAACGAGGTAACGCTCCCTTGTAGCAGACTCTTGGATAACCGCAGGCAGCCGGGGGCACACCCCACTTTTGGGGGCGTAGTTTTCGGACCAGATTTAAAACCAATTACCAGGCTTATGTAAGTGAGGGCATCAGCAAGAGCCTGGCATGAGTGCGGTGCGAGGCATTTAGGGAAGGAGACACACAGCAAAACAGGAGAAAGCCACCAGAGAAAACACAGAGAAGGGGCAGCAGCTGGGGCCAAGTAGAAGAAGAGAAGATTGTTGTCTGAGAGAATTTACAGACATCTTTAAACAAAGAGACAGAAAAAAACCCCAACAATCTCTGCTTCGGTCTTGGCTAAGCCACATGGTTATCACATGGGACAAACCCAGCCATGAATGTTGATTGTTTCCTTTCCTTCATTTCTGCTGATGTTTTCTTCTGCTCCGCCTGGGGCCCTATCTTGATTTTGTTTGTTCATTGAGGCCCAGAAAGAACCAATATCTGTGTTCTCTTGAAGAGTTATGGAGAAAAGTGACCAAGGGAAGGATGAAGAGCTTAGAATAAGGACTTCTCCACCTTCTCCACATCATACCTCGGGGCCCCAGATGCAGGGCTCTGGATCACGGGAAGTTCCAAATGCTTCTTGAAGGCCTTCAACATTATGATCAACCTGGAAAAAGCATTTTCTAGGTATTTGATACTTAAAGCAATTCTCCCTGCTTGGAGGTTATAAAAATGCTGCCGTGGCCAACTAGTTTCCAGATTCCCAAAAACAGCATGAGAGAGTAGGGCCTAACATTTAGTCCTTACCATTAAACCAATCACTCAGTGTAGTCTCCTTCCTAGAAATCTCTGAAAACAAGCTAGGATAAAGGCTATGTGAACATAGCAGAGGGCTGGTCCCCCGTCCCCACCCCACCCTCATCTCTTTACTCCCAGCAATATCCTCTTTTGAACAAAGAGTAACAGGGTGGGAGATGATGTTGGTGGGGGGAAGCAATCCAATGAATATCTTTTCAAAACTTCATCCCTAAATGTTCAGCACACGTGTGCTCTGACATAGCTGTGAAAGCTTCTGACTCCAAATTCTCCAGGAACTGGGTCACAAAAGAGTAAAGGTTGATTTTCAAAGTCAAAAAGTTCATGGTGTTATTTGGTCAGGGGTTTTCAAGACAAAATGCAAGCCTCTCTTTTTAAACTGGCCGGTAAAGGGAGGTTATTCACCCCTGCACTCATGCACTAAGCATTTCTCGAACGTGCTCATTGAGGCCAGGGAAGCTCGAGGCCTCTTCCCGCATAACTCATCCTATCCATCTCCTCCTTTTGGCTATTCCTGAGATGTATCCTTTCTAATCCACCAGTAAGAGCAAGTAAATGATTCTCAAGTTCTATGGGCCATTCTAGCAGGTTATCCAACCCAAAGAAGGGGTCATGTAAACTCCAATTTATATCAATAAATGATTGTATGGGAGGCTGGTGACTTACCATTGAGATCTGAAGCGGGATTAGCTTTGGGAGACTAAACCCTTAAGCTGTGGGCTCTGCAGTGACTCCAAGCAGTTCATGTCAGACTTGAATTGACTCATAAGACACCTGGTTGGTGTCTGGAGAGGTGGAGAATAAGTTGGTTTGAGAAAACAAAGACCACACATTTGGCATCAGAAGTGTCGTGTGTTGGAAAACAGTTTGTCGAAGAACACACATTTGTGCCTGAAAGTAAGAATCAGGAAGGCTGTAGATGAGTTTAGCTGGCATGAATGACTTGATTTGTGCCAACAGAAAAGGGACCGGGTTTGGGAAGTCATGGAGATATCTGTGAGCTTGTCACATTGAGGGAAGAGTGAATCAAATGGAACATGAAGTGTGTCGTGGGAACCCATTGGGAAGAGACAGGAAGAGAATCTGAGAAAGAAGCAAGGACTTGAGCATGACAGACCTCGAATGCCATGCAAGAGAGCAGGTCAGTAAACAGGAATGACGTGAGGCCTAAGATGCAGAAAACTCTTCCTGACTGATGATGTGGAAGACCTGGAGAGAGACATTTAGGAAACCACTTACTAGTCCAAGACCCCCCAACTTTTTAAATGATGAGTACTTGAACTCAGGTAGCAGTTATAGGTTTGGCATGAGAAAACAGGTCAGGTGATATTGGTGAGTTAAAATTGATCATGTCTTAGTGGCTGACTGGATGTGGGAGCAAGGGAGAAGTTCAGTGCGGCTCATTTCAGACTTGAATGCTAGGCAGATGGTGCCATTCACTGAGGCAGGGAACATAGGTGAAGCATGTTTTGAGAGATAGTGAGCGTGAGTTGGGCATATCAAGTTTAAGCTGTTGGTGATACATTCTGGAGCAGATACTTTAAGATCTGGACTAGAGATTTAGATATGAAAGACATTTGACTATGAAGACCCTCAGGCAGATGGAATAGACCAGAGGTCCCAGGAAACAGCATATAGCAGGCATACCTTCAGATCTTTAAATGCTGGTAGGTGATGATTATCTCCATAATTAGAAGCTTTATCAGTGTCTCAGAGAAAGTTCAGACAAAATGGCTGAAGAATAAAACAAAGAGAACTTAAGGGACAGATCAATGGTCAGTAGCATCTTGAAATCACACATGCCCCAAACAGAATCACCAGGTACCTTTGTGAAACAATAGTACCTGTTTGTTTAGGCCCCTTGTGGGGGCTGGAATGTGCCTGGGCCAGAGTCTATTGACCTCTTGTGACTCTTCACTGTCTGTTCAGGTTTCCCATGGCCCCTCAGCCAGCAGCCACTACTTTCCCTGTTTTCCAAGTCCCCTCATAAGGGAGAGGGTTCTTTGCAGGCAGCTCCCTCTGCGCCTGATTTCACAGAATGACTCACCAGTCTCAGGTCATCTGATTATCTAAACCAGGACTACATCATATTGAACCCAGAAACACTGACCCCTCTTTTCACAGAATGTACTTTCTAAGGGAAGCAGGAGGAACCGACAGAAGTTTTACCCCTTTGTTTTGACACACTGCCCTGACTGCAGAACACGATCGCCCTGCTTGACCCAGACCCCAGGCACATGGTGGCCTAAGCTCTGGGGTGAAGGGTGTGACATACACTTTCTGTTCCTGAAGTCACTGCTTACCTTCAAAAGACCTCCTGGAAGAATATCTTTAAAGGCCCATCTCTATCCAGGAGTCCTTGTCTCAACTTTTCTAAAGTTTGTTATATGAACTCAGCTTTCCCTGTGGAAGTGGCTTTTGGACTCCTGCTCTGGGCCCACATATGCAAGAAGTCAACTCAGGCTAACCACGGTGTGTGTGCCCAGCAGATGTGGCCACTGGCTTTGGGTGAGAAGTACTCCTAATCCATCAGAAGACTGATTTCAGCATGTTCTCGGCAACTTCTCAGTGTGATCCCGCGAGGGTACCCCCATCCCCCTGCATGATATGTTGTACTTGGAGTCCTTCCCCGTTTCAATTTCAGTATCAGTCAGAGGGAAATAGCAAAACAGCATTCCTTCATGTAGATAACCAGTAGGCAGCTGGCTACTCCTGGTCGCTAACATAACTCCACCAGTGTATTCTGGCAGCTGGGTTTACTTAAGGGAGAAGACAGACAGTCCCCTGCTTAGAAACAGAGCTGCTAAACATTATTCCAGTAGCCTCCTTGCTGTCTGCAAAAGTAAAACCCTTGAGGAAAAATACCAGCAAGGGACCTGTCTTCGAGTCAGCCTGAGCACAAGTTTCATATCTGCTACTTACCAGAAGTGTGGCCTCATTCATTTATTTATTAATTTAAGAAGCATTTATGGAGTACATACCACGTGGCGGGCACACTTCTTAGATAACTTAGTTGACCTTTCTGAGCTTCAGTTGCCTTATCTGAAAAATGGGGATCTGAATACATACCCTCAGAGCTACGTGAGGAAAAAGTGAGATAATGTACATAAACACGTAGCACAGGCTCATACAAAGAAAGAACTCAATTAATGATGTCTCTCTCCTGCAGGTTATTGTTCCGTTACCCCGGCCCATGCCAACTTCCTACCCAGTGAGGAACTCCTGATAGTGCCAGCACCTTCCTCCCAGCCCTCAGCTGGTACAGAGTCCACCACTTCATTCCTTTCGTCTTTATACAATGTGCAGCTACCTGGAGCTACTCACACTAAGGGCAGAGTAAATAATGGCAGAAGGGATGTTCTCTGCCCTGGCTTTGGAGCTCCCCCTTTCCATCAGCTGCTCACGATGTTCTCCCTACTGAAGCGCTCCAGGGTCAACACCACATATGAATCTGATAAAACTATATATGTGTAATATACATTCTTTTCTTGACCCAAAGTTGAGTAGATTTCTCAGTGATGGGCAGGAGTAAGCGATAGCATTGACATAGACATTCGGTAAGGAGACATTGACCCAATGAGCAAAGTTAATAGAAAAGCTGAATTAGGCTTTGCCCAAAAGTCTTCTCCAAATGTCCCCATTTCATCTGAAGCTATATTATAATGTAGAAGCAGGAAGAGCAGATGGTGCTATACAACTGCTATAATCCTGACATCCTTTCAAACGTCCAGTCCCATTGATAGTAGCATTGAGGTATATCCAAGCAGGGTGTTAGGGATGATGCCTGTTAAACCACTGAGTGGGCCAGATGTCACTCCCGTCAAACTCTGCCTTCCTACAAACGTCACCAATTCCCACACTGTGCTCAGGTGACTTCCCTTTCAGAGCACAGTTTCCTGAAGCCTTGGATGACCCTAATGAGAAGGCTTCCGAGCTCTGGTTCGGTGCTCCTGATGTGAATTTCAATCACGTTTATTGCAAATTTTTATTCTATCCTTTTATTTGTTCAGTAAATATTTACTGATCTTGTACTATGCACCAGGCACTGGATCTAGTCATTTGTTCAACTCCTTGGGCACCTAACGCAAGTACCTGGGTCTTTGTCCCCAAGACGGAAATCTGCCCTAATACTCCAACTCCTCAAACACTCGCTCTCACGCACCCTTTCCACTGGGAACCACAGTCTGTCTCTGACACGAGTCACATCTGTCAGACCTCTGCTGACAGCACCAGCTGGACTACAGTGTCCCCGTTTCCCCTTGCATCAGGCTCTTCACCCCAAGCCTCTTCCCATCTGCAGGGACACCACGAGTTACCCTTTGTTGGACTGCCCCACATGTGATTACCTAGACGGGGAACTCGCATCTAGTATGCACTTAATAAATGACACTCATTCCATTTAGACAGCCTACTGATCAAACAACCTACATGAAACTAGGATCTTGCCTGACTTGTTCACTGATGTGACCTTACCACCTAGACTTTGTAGCACATAGTAGGCATTGAAAAATACTTGGACTGAAGATTCATTCTAGTCCCCCCCACTTTTTTTTTTTTTTTTTTGCTTTAAAAACGTATGGGAATGTAACCCTTTGCTTTTCAATGATGATGCTGAACTGGACTGGAAACAGCAACTTCTGCCTTGTGTACCTCTTCTTATTGAAAGCAGCAGTGAAAGACACCAGAAAGTTGAAAGTTCACGCTACCTCGAATGAAACTACAGCACTGAGTACTGTAGCACCTTCCACCGGGGCACATCAACCCCGGAAGTGGAGTTTTCTGCTCAGTTAAGCAGAGAAAGGAGGGCTACGCATATGAATGTGGACTATTTCAAGCACAGTATTGGTCTCCTCTGCAATTTTTCACTGCCAGATATGTACAAAAATGACAGAGTGATCTCCATTGCCTGACAACTTCTATTTGAAGTATGTCCTACAGAAGAACATGCCTCCTCATCTTTTTTCTCCCTGTCAACTGTCAGAAGCTCTTGACAATGAGAAGTCATGCACAAGAGATCTGAGCTGGAAGCTCAAAGAAACAGAATTCATTCAATGATACATCCTTTTGATTATTTGTAAGATATCTTTAAAAAGAAGCTAGATGTTTCTCTGCAGACTTCATAGAGAGTTGTGGAAAGTTTTGAGGTAATGGGGGAAATGGAGTAGACTGGTTTTTGCACATAAACATGTTGTCCTCCATCCATATGTGATTCCCAGTTCACTATCTTCTTGGGTTCATCAGCCAACATTATCCCAATAAATGCATGCATTGAGCAGACTGCCTGTCTGCCTCAGGTATGGGTTAGCACAGGTGCATGGGACACATATAATGTCAAGATAATGCTGAAATGCCATGATATTCCCACATCAGATGTACATATTTGTTGGTATTAGTGAGGAGGGGATTAAAAAATTAAAAAAACAAGAATAGAGTTATTATGTAGTAGACATGGTGCTAGATGTTTTATATATAATACTGATCTTATTTGTATAATGATCATATAAAGTTGACATCACTATTTTAAACATTAAAAAATTGAAAGCATCTCAGAAAAAGAAAGAAACCTAAAACCCCAAATATTTGAGTTACACTCCTTTCTCCAAAGCAAAATTTTCTATACTAGTAAACTAATCACTACTGCTATGATACTACTCGAGTTCTTTGTCCATAACTCTGGTATCAGATATAAATTCCATCTCAATTGTCTGTATATCCATGTCACCAACCAGGCTTATCCTTTTTACCTGCTTTATTTTTCTTCATAGAACTGTGTAAGTCAGGTTTCACCGGAGGAGCAGGAACAATAGAAGATACTATGAAGCAGTTGACCGCAAGGGACTGGCTTACGCAATCGTGCGGGCTGCCTAAATAATCCGACACACATAGGACAGGTCAACAGGAAGGCCATGGGTTGTAAGCCACTGCCCACAAACAAATTTCTTTTTCTCTTAGAGGAATCTCAGCCCTGCTTTTAAGGCCTTTCAGCAGAATGAATCCGGCCCGCCCACTTTCTCTGTGATATCTCTCTTAAACTGACTATGGACTTCAAACATATCTACAAAATATCTTCATAGCAATATCCAGATTAATGTTGGATTGGATAATTGGGGATATAGTCTAACCAAGCTGATGCATCAAAAAGATTATCACAACCTGATATATTTTACTTATTTATCATTTATTGTCTCTCGCTGAAATGTAAGCTCTATGAGTACATCAGTTTTTTTAGTTTTATTTATTGTCGTATTATTCAGGAACTAGAAAACTGTCTGGTACATGGAAAGTAGGCCAAAAATATGTGAAATGAATGGCTTTATGGCAGGAAGAAGTCTTCTCTTTTCACACAGTCACTCCAGCATATAACACAGTTCCTAGAATAGGAGTTAGTCATAATTGTTTTGAATTAAAATTGCCAAGAGAAGACCAGCCTGTGATGCACATTCTTTCCTTGCCTATAGAATTCCACACAACTTGGGTGAACTGTGTTGTGGCAAAGATAGGCACAGAGAGCCCTGATATGCCCGAAGTGAGGAAGAGTGGACGTCAGCACCACCATGCTCCTGCCAGGACTCTGGGATCTGAAGATGGGAAGAAATATGATTGCAACTGGCAGTCATGCTCGGAGGGATTCCGTACAGTGTTGGCTGAAAGGAAGCAGGAAGGGACATAGAGTACATGGCTTCTTGATCATTCTGCTTCTGAAAGAAAGCCCCTTGCTCTGGATGACTGCCACATAGGAAAGTCACTGTCTTGGACTATCGATTCAGATGATCAGAGTTAACAGAGGAAATATCCATGAGTTCCTAGGGCCAAGCTTCTGTTTCTGCGGCCCCTAGACAGTTGTCCTTGAAGGAAAAGGGCATCTGATACCATGGGGTTTTAGGAGAATTTTTTTTTTTTTTTTGGAGGCCCAGGGCAGTGAGATTCCTTCTCCTAACCACGATGGAGTATTTTTATTTACAGCAGGGATGATAATTATATGTATCATTCTTTTAATATGGAACATGCTTCCTCCTTTCTACTCTTGAAGAAAAGAAAGTTTTCCTGCCAAATCTGTTATTGCCAAGTAGTATTTTCTTCTTCCCGATACACAGTGGCCCTTCCAGGCTGCCAGCTCAGCAGATGGACACAGACATGTACATACCACCCCCCCCCCCCAGGCAATAGTAGAGAAGTAAATAGGAATAGAGATGGAAACGTGGGAATAATCAAGGTATAGCATGCTTATTTAATGCATGTTCTGGTGTACTCTGGACTATAAGGAAAATACACTTAGAAAGTTAAAAAGTAACTGAAAAATTTGTAGCCATGAGGCGACAAATCTGACACTAATAAAGGCAACCATATATACAACAGGGTCAGTGGACAAGAGAAGCAGTAAACTGAATTATAACACCACAGAGTCAGGCTGTAAGTTTCCCTCTTTATAAAACTCTTTGGAGGAACTAGAATTAGAGCCAGAACTCTGGGAGCCGCCGTTAGTGCCTGATATTGTAGTCACCAAATAAATGCTTGCTGAGGGTGAGATCAGAAAACACCTATTGGAACACATAGAGATAGGCTTCAAAAGGATATCACTGAGGCATTTTTAAATGCAAAATGGATGATACCTCTGAGGAGTTGTAGATTCTCAGTTGCGTGAAAACCACCAGTCCATAATTCTTTCTCAGACTATTTTGGTGATGGGTACTTACAGCAGTCAAAGGCTCAGAAGAATCTGCTTGCTGTACCACTCCCAAAGCAAAACATAACTGTACAACACCAATCTTCAAAATCCAGAGAAGCACTTAGGTGAAGCGCTGAACCAGTGAACAAAGAGTGGTAGACTTTGCCTACAGGTATTTTGGAAGAGAATACTCATTAGGCTGAACTTTGAGGCTCAAGGATCTGGACATGTTCCAGAGACAAAGTGGCTGGTAAACATTATTGAATTAATTTAAATATAAATTGAAAACTAAAAAACAGATTTGAAAAATAAGTATTAGTAGAGATTGGCACTGATAAAAATAATTTTTAAAAATTATTTGTATTGGACTTTGCCATGTTTTCATGGATTGAAAGAACCTGAGTGTTTCTAAATTATAAAACTCTACGTTTCAAAGGAGATTGTGCAGCCAAGTAGGAATTGGCTATTTTGGAAAGATGTTATTTATTTATCTATTCTCTACCTTGTTGCTAAAATGATTTAAGAAACTTATAAAAATGCATACAGTGAAGAAAAATAAAATAAATATTTGCTTTTTTCTTTTCTTTTTAAAAAACTTTATTGTATTTTTACATTACCTTTTAACCCCCTAAAATAAATTTAAGACAACTAAGAAAATAAGAAAAACAGAAAATAAGGTTAGGCAAATAAGACAGAGTCAGAAAAGAGGTTAACACCCAAAATGGATTTGCTAGACACTAGATAACACAGGAGGCTAAGGAAGCTCTCTAGTTTTTCCTCCATCTTCTGCCATTATCCAGTCTCCCTTTTGCTTCTCTAAATGCTGTGGTGGACGGCAAAAAGTCACCACGCCAACCTTCTCTAGCTCTAAGCTAGCCAATCATCTCTCATTTCTTTCCTGGGAGAAGTGATAGACATTAAGTGGTAACATGTCCTACCACAGTGCAGACCGCCTTCACATAAAAATAAATAAATGGATTGAATCAAGAAATATGAGTCTTCTACCACAACCAGACTTTAACAAAGACGAGATGGAAAACAAGAAATCCAAATATACATAAGAAAAAGCCAGTGATTCTAAAAATCCTCAACATCACTAATCATCAGAGAGATGCAAATTAAAACCACAATAAAATATCACCTCGCACCTGCTGGAATGGCTATCATCAACAAACCAACGAACAGTGAGTGCTGGCAGGATGCAGAGGAAAGGAAACCCTGGCGCAGCCATTGTAGAACACAGTATGGAGTCTCCTCAGAAAATGTAAAATGGAACTGCCTTTTGGCCCAGCAATTCCACTTACGGGAATATATCTGAAGAAATCTGAAACACTACTTTGAAAGAATATATGCACCCTTATGTTCATTGCAGTATTATTTACAAATGCCAAGATTTGGAAGCAGGCCAAGTGCCCATCAGTAGATGAGTGGATTAAAAAGCTGTGGTACATTGACACAATGGAACACTACTTGCCTGAGGAGGTTTGGGGGACTGGATGAAAGAAGGTGAAGGGATTAAGAGAAAACATGTATATAACTCATAGACACAAACAACAGGGTGGTGATGGCCAGAGGAAAAGAGGGGTGAGAGGTGGAGGTGAGCAAAGCAGGACATAAAGTGACTTTGCTTAGGGCCGTGAGTACACAATGAAGGCAGTGTACGGGTGATATTTTGTTGAGTTGTACACTTGAAACTGGTGTGGTTTCATGGACAAGAGAAGCCCATGCAAATAAATTCAATAAAAAAGAAAAAGAAAAAATCAGTGATTCTATCATTTGTAAGGTTTCCAGGGGTTAGGTGACAGTATTTGTTTCTTTCCTTCTTGGATTCAGAACCAAATGAGAGATGGATATTTTAGCTTCTATTTTTCAGATTCTAACTTTAACAGAAATCAGAAAGCTGAAAGCTAAAATAGCAGCTTTATTACTGGAGTAGCTGAATTTGAGAACACAGCTTGACCTAAAACCAGATAGGAGAGTTAGTGAGTCTCCTATAAGCAGAATCTGTAGTCTAAAGCACAGGTCTCCCTGCTGCAAAGGCATAGAATAGCTGGGTAAATGAGCAGGTACATGAGCAGAGCAGTGGGACCCTGACAAGAAGATCAAGCTGAGCCACATGCATTCAGAGCCTTTGCTCTATCTGCCAATCAGATAAGTCTCTCCTCTCATTGGTAAGGAAGCGGAGTTGGTTAATGAATGAGACAAGAGAAGAGTGAGCTCACAATTCTATCTCCCATGCTTCTCCATCCTCCATGGGACGTCATCATTGTCCCTGATAGACTGCAATGCAGCAGTGTCATCATCAGTTGTATCAGATAAATAACACCGGGATGCACACAAAAAAGGCGGCGGGGGGAATTGTACAAGGTTTGATTCTTTTACAAGGTCTATATCCACAGCTGCTGGTAACATGTACCTGTGTGTGAGCTTGAACAGGTACCTGGGGCAAGAGTACCTTAGGTTTCTTCCAGCCCTAAGAGTCTAAGAGGTGTGAGAATGCCACAAATATCATATTAACATAAGGCATCAGTCAAGATCTCTCTTCCTGGTGCTGCCTGTCACTACAGGCCAAATGGCATGCTGGGTCATTCTTCCCATGAAGCCTTTCGATCCTTTTCCTTCTTCTCAGATTTAAGTTCCAACCTAGACTATCCCATAAAGCCTCATCCTGTGGTCAAGGGCCTGTCTATAATTAGTGTCTTATTTCTTAGGGCTCCTTCCCTCACGCCCAGCTTTGCTCCATATTTCTGAACCATCAGCACCACCACATGGGCATTCTCCTCTACCGGAAACACTCTAGTCCTCCAACTTCTGCTGATTAACCTTGAACCATACTTTGGGCCCCCATTTCCTCCATGTAGCATCCCTTTGGCTAGGGTCCCCTCAGTTAGGATTGCCTTTCCCTCTGCTGAAGGACTCACGGTCAAAGGAATATGAAATATAAATATCAAAATATACAAAGAATTCACACGACTCCCCTCCAGGAAGACAAACAACCCAATTAAAAAATGGGCAAAGGACTTGAACAGACACTTCTCTAAGGAGGACATACACAAGGCCCAGAGACATATGAAAGGATGATCAGCATCATTAGCCATCAGAGATGCAAATTAAAACCACAGTGAGATACCACTTCACACTGGTCAGAATGGCCATCATAAGCAAATCAACAAACAACAAGTGCTGGGAAGGCTGTGGAGAAAAGGGAACCCTAGTGCACTGTTGGTGGGAATGCAGACTGATATAGCCACTGTGGAAAACAGCATGGAATTTCCTCAGAAAACTAAAAATGGAACTTCTTTTTGTTCCAGCAATTCCACTGCTGGGATTATGCCCTAAGAACCCTGAAACACCAATTCAAAAGAACCTGTGCACCCCAATGTTCATAGCAATGTTATTTAAAATAGCCAAGTGCTGGAAACAGCCTAGTGCCCATCAGTAATTGAGTGGATCAAAAGTCAATGGTACATTTACACAATGGAATATCATGCAGTAGAAAGAAAAAAAGAGCTCCTACCCTTCATCACAGCATGGATGGAACTGCAGAGCATTATGCTAAGTGAAATAAGCCAGGCAGTGAAAGACAAATACTGTATGATCTCACCTATAAGTGGAATCTAATCAAGAAAACAAACAAACGAGCAAAATAGAACCAGAGACTTGGAAATAAGGAACAAACTGACAGTAACCAGAGAATGTGAGCTCACTAAGGGAAGGAAGAATGATTTTGAGAGGATAGAGGGAGGAGAAATAGTAAGGGTAAGGAATAGGAACAAGGCATAGTGTGGGGGAAATAAAAATTACAACAAAAATATCAAAGGGCAGGAAGAAGGCAAAATGGAGTAAGACAAGGAAAGGGTACAATGTGAGATTTGAAATAAAAATAAAATTAAAAATATAAAAAGAATAAAAATAAAATACAAAGAATAGTGAATTCATAGGAATTGAAGCAAAAGAAGAAATATTAAAAGGCTATGTGAAAGAAAAAATAATGCAAATTCTCAGGAAGAATGAGGTAGAATTCATCTCATCAGAGTTTGATGTTTGCCTTCTGTTTTCTCTTTTTGGATCCTCCTCCGGCTTTTCATCAGCTCAAGGTCCACGGGCGGTGGTACGACTTCCGGCAGCACCGCATGCATCACCTTCACCTGCCTCTAGGGGGCTTCTATTGTGATAAGGAGGGTGGGACTCTTGGGTGTCTTCTGGGGGGTACTGTTTAGTCTTCCCGGAAAATTGTGGATGTGTCCCCGTGCCCCTGCGGGACCCGAATTGGTCTGTCCCAGCTTATTTCCAATGATGTATAGTTTCTGATGAACTAGTTCTCCATTTCAAGGGAGGGGCCAATCTGTGTAAGAGGGTCAGCTCCATCCTATTTGGTGTGATGGCAGCTCTGTGTGCCAGCCGAGGCTGGGTGGGGCCCTGATTCCCCCATTGCTGCACAGATTTCTGATCTCTCTGCATTGCTGGCCTCAGTGGGATAGGGCCCTAGAGACCAGTGTACCATATTTTGCTGCGTATAATGTTTACACTTTTTTGCCCAAATTTTTGAGGGAAAAATAAAGATCTGCGTTATACATGGGTAGTATCTGAAATACCTTGTATCTGTTTGTGTGTTTGGTAATTTTTTGTTACATAAAATTTCTTGTACCATAACATGTTCAAAAATAAATCCTAAAGTTCCTTTTTAACACAAAAAACAAGTATGTAAATATAAATAAATAAATAACTGAATTAAAAGACTAAATCAAAAGATTGTTTTCCTGAAAGTTTGGGCCAAAGATGTGGGTGTGCATTATACATGGCAAAAAGGGTGCTTTGTCTCCTTGAGAGAAGTTCAAAACAGGCCCTTTAGGCGTTTCTCTTTCTGTCTTTCTCTTGCTGATATGTGCCCTGCAGGGGGTTCTTGAGTGTGTTTTGCAGAGCTTCCCTGTTGGTGGTGCTTGTGATCCTGCAGGGGTGAGGGCTGGGTGCATCCTTCCCTTCCTGGAGGTTTGATCTCTGCCTGGGAAGGGGGTTCTGTCGGGCTGTAAATAATCTCAGGCTCTCAACTCCCGCTCGTCCAGTTCCCAGGCCACTGCCCTCGCAGCAGACACAGCCCCGAACTCTCTACTCTGCACGCTGCCTTGGGCCTGCTCGCTGTGCCAGGCTGGGGTGGAGAAATCCCCTTGCTGTGCACCTTTCTGATCTCTCTGCCCAGCTGTGTTCAGTGGGAGCAAACCGTGCTTTCAATCTTTCCCCTTGCTGGCAGGGCAGCTGTGCTCAGGGTCCCTGCCCAGCACGCCTCAGCTCCTCTTTTAAAAAGTCTCTCTGGGCACTCCCACTGCAGTGCTGAGTCACTGTCCATTTTACACGCACCCCCTCTCCAAAAGGCCAAAAGTCTCTCACACTCATGGCTGGCAGCGGCCTGCCTCTGCCCGACCCAGATGCAGATAGAATCCCTCTCTCTCTCTGGCACTCTCCCGGTTGGCATTTGCTGCTGCAGCTATGGGTGTGCTGCTTGCTCTGTGTGTGTGTGTGTGTGTGTGTGTGTGTAGCCTGGATCTTCCAGCTTTGTGTATTAAAGTCACTTCCTGTGGCGGTCTGGGGGTTTTCTGCCCTGGGATGGGAGGGAGCTGCAAAGCTGCAGTTTTTGACTAGGCTCTCTACGGCTGCAGGTGCCATCATGCATGAGGCATCTCCCCTTCAACCTATAAAATCTCCTTCCTGCCCACTGTGAAGTGTCTTCTGTACTCCTTGACTTCCAAATTTCACATCAGCTAAGATTCCGTTGAATATTGAATTTTATTTGTTGGAAGATCAGCTGAGTATCTGAGTCAGGGGCAAGAGGAAGTGGACGCAGCTTCCACCTACTTGGCCACCATCTTCCAACCTTGAACCCTTCGTATGACGATTAGAGATCAATCTTCTTTTTATTTATTTATTTATTTTCAGAGAGAGGAGAAGGGAGGGAGAAAGAGCAATGTATGGTTGCCTCTCACATGGCCCTCACGGGGACCTGGCCCGCAACCCAGGCATGTGCCCCGACTGGGAATCGAACTGGGACACTCTGGTTCCCAGCCCACGCTCAATCCACTAAGCTACACCAGCCGGGCTAGAGATCCATCTTCTTAAAGCAAGAAGTTAGATTCAATTACTAACACAAGTCACAATGGTTATTTTTGGATATACTGACTTTTATACACTAAAATAACCAGTGGATAATTTCTTTAAAATTGCACAATGCTTCATTGCTTTTTCACTTGTATCAAGACATTAACAACATGCAAACAGCATAGCAGCAACGTAACAGTGAATGACACAGCTCCTTTGCCATGGAAACTCATCCGAGCTCAATAGAAAGGTACCAGGCTGTAATACCGACCACATCTCTGAGCTCTGCGGCCTGGCAGGACAAGTCCTGAGTTTGGATTTATCCACACACCCAGACAATACACCACTTTGTACAGTTCTGACTGTGGCCGCAGACCACAGGCGGCTCCCACATCGCTTTTCCTCCAGGGCATTGCAAGGAAAACAAGCTGGCGTATTGAAACTACACTGACAGTCATTATGTTAACACCAGGAAAAGAAGTATTAATCCAGTAATGTCAAGTTTTGAAAAGACCCAAAGTACAAAACCTGGGAGTTTACATTTGCGGAAAGAAATAGTACATTTGCAGACCCATATTATACCCCCTGAAGAGAAGCTTAGAAGTGCCAAGTACAGGACCTGATAGACGGAGGTCCGCAGAATGTGTGATTGGCCTCTGGCACCACCTTGAATGTTTTCTTACAAAGAGAAGAAGCGGTGAAAACAGTCTCTCTGCCACCACAATGCACCGTTTATATCTCGGCAGCATCTCTGACTCGGGAATAAAGAATACATTTTTGTCTTTGTAGTTCTGATTCTTTAGGTGAACAAAACAAAGCATACAGCCTTTGTCTATGATGGTTTTTCTTACCTCTTCCCCATTTTTTTTTTTTTAGAAATCTGACTCTTTTCTCATTAAATCTCATGTAGTAACTTTGGCTGTGTGAGATTTGAAAGGCAACTTAATCTCCTTCCAATATTTACCCCTAACATCCCTAATCTCCTTCCAGTCCTCCCCCATAAAAGTGACCAAGATATCCCAATACGTCAGGACAGTCGTGCGAATGGAAAATGTTGATCTGGGAGTTAAATAATGTTTGTGAAAGTATCTTCAAAAATATGCACCGATTATTATCATTTCCCAGAAAAGGGCGTCCTTCCTGCCTAGCTGGTCAGTGTCAGCTTGAGGAATAAGGGAAGGCAGTCATGAGACACAGGAGGCAGACCCAGGCAGAAGGGGGGGCCTCATCCAGGGAGAGGTCTGTGCCAGCAGAGGCGTGGTCTCGGCTTTCCGGGTCAGCATTTGTGTTGACAGCAACCAGCACCTCAGCAACAGCTTCACCAGAGCCCAGAGACACAGCAGACTTAGCTGGGGCTTCAGCCAGCAGCCAGTCCTGCCTGTATGTACGAGATCAGCCCCTGCCTACCTCTCCAATTGTATCTCCACTCTCCCTCCTGTGCTCCACTCAACCAGCCTAGCGTTCTTGCAGGTCACGGAACAGGCAAGCTCAATCCTGCCACTTGTCCTATACCTTGCTGTTTCCTCTGCCAGGAACATTGTTTTTCTAGATCTCTCCATGGTCACGTCCTCATTTTGATTTTTTTCCCCTCAAATGTCACCCCTTGATCTTGATCCCAAATGGTCCCACTTTCCCTGTTCACTTTATGAAAAATGCCACCTCATGCTAACCGCTCATTCATCATCTCCTTACTCAGCCTTCTTTTTCTTTTGAGCCCTAAAAGTGACGTGACATACAAATATAGGCTTGTTGTTTCATTTTATTGATACTTATCTTCTTTTTTTTTTTATACTTGTCTTTCTCATTAGAGTGCATATTCTACGAGGTCAGGGACCTTTTTGTATTTATCTTTTCCCCAGTGCCTACAGTAGTGCAAGGCACACAATTGGTGCTTAGGGAATATGTGTTGAATTAATTAATTAAGTAAGTAACCTATGTCTGTCATTCTGCATTCCTCTTGCTCATAATTGCCCTTTAGAGGAGGTGAAAATCATCTCTTAAAGAGAGATCTACCCCAAACTGAGGCCTATTATTCATTCAGTTATTAGTCAAAAAGGATTTATTGGACATTGAGCACGTACAATGGTTTGTGAATGCGTGTTTTGTATGAGGCTCTACGTTACACCCTTTGGGGTTTACTCCTTATTAAGACCATCCTCATTGTTTAAAGCATTCAATTAATTTACTAATGCTTCCCTTCTATCACTTAATTGTGAACTGACATCCCCCTAGGTTCTGTATACACTTGCTACACACAGCATTTAAGGTCAGGATGATATTATTTAATTTGGGGGTGTAAGATTTTGTTTTTCATCTACACATAACTTTTTTAAAAATATATCACCCACAACACTCTGTCCTCTGGCACCATCTCAGAGTGATCACAAAAATGCTGCACCTATTCTTCCAGGAGGGAATGTCCCAACTCTGTCCATTTTGGGTAATAATGCCATGAAACTCGGCTCCTCTGCTCCATTTTAATGCCATTGTAAGAGGGTGCCCTGTTGCCTGGCCCTCCCTTGGCACTGTCCAGCAGGCGGCACACCCATGGTGATGTCCACCCCCCGGGAAGGCGCCCCAGCTGGGGCCCGAGCTCCCTCTAAGCACCTCCTCGGCGGCTCGTGCTGTCCTGCACCTCTCTGCATGTTCCCTTGGCACCGGCACAAATATGTGCTTATAACGGAATTAGTAAGTGACACCGGCAGCCTCTTCCAGAATGTCGGTGATTCCTCTAAATGGACATGACCCTTCCCTCACCTCAGTGGCGCCACATAAGCCAAAACCCCAAGTTAGGAAGCACGGATTCCACTTGGTGTTTCCCATTGTTTATGGCTTCCCAGCCAAATTCTCAAGCCCTGTGAACTTGTTTTCACTCAAGTCAGTTAAACCCCGTTCAGCAGGAAACATTTCATGACGTAGACATCTGCAAATATGTGTCGCCCTCCACCAGGGCTGGGCTAATTCTCCTGAAAGCAGTTCACTTAATGGTTCTTGCTGTTATTTAAGTATAAAATCAGTAAAGAAAGGTACATCATGGGTCCTATGGGGAAGACAGAAGGAAGGAAAACATTCTCATTTCCCTCTGCTGAATAAATAAATCAGCAGTCCCTCTGAATAAATAAATCAGTCCCTCTGATGTAAATAAATAAATAAATTCATGGCCAAAAAAAGCAGATAACCGATATAAAACTATAACCACCCAAAGGACTATACTCCAATATGCTTAGTTACTTTCTAAACTTACTAAATTATCACCATGCAATTCTTTAATAAGAGAATATAGTGGACCTTAAGGGTTCTCTATGAGAAATCTCACTGTGACCTGCCTGCCTGAGACCTGAGAAGGGCCCTCTCCCAAACGGAGCCTTGGAGGTCAGGATCAGCCTCACAGGCTATCCGGTGAGTACATCGCTGTTCAGTACATCGCTGTCTGGCGCAATTCCCTTGTCAACCATCCTGTGTATTTATATCCTTTTTAAGGGACGAGATCGCAGAGTGTGAATTGCTAAGGTACAGCACAGTAGTAGAAAGACCAGTTCAACAGGTGTGCTCTGCTCACAGAGATATCTTCTTTAAGAGAAATGAGGGATTAAGAACAGGGGACTAGCGATCCCTGCCAACACTTGAACATTCACAGTGTCTTTTTAGTGTCCAGATGAGATAGGTGGTATTTGCCCACTTCTGTAGAGGAGAAAATCCTTCCTAAAGGAAAAGAACAACGGTGACCTAAGAATGAGCAGAATTACCATATTTTTCAGACTATAAGACGCACCAGACCATAAGACGCACCTAGGTTTTAGAGGAAGAAAATAGGAAAAAAAATTTTAAAGCAAAAAATGTGGTAAAATATTTAATAACATAAATAACATAATATTTCACCAATGTAAATTGTAAACAGCCAGTTAAGCTATATTTGGACTATAAGACGCACCCCCATTTTCCTCCCAATTTGGGGGGGTGCATCTTATAGTCCAAAAAATATGGTAAATTTTACTTGGTTCTTGTGTTTGCCAGGATCCTAGTTTCCTGAGCAGGTAGCTGCATGCTCATGGTCATACTTTTTTTTGCTGTGATTCCAAGACCCCAGCTGTGATTTGGCCTTTAAGAATAAAGTTGCCACCAGGGTACACTTGAACCCTTTTTAAAACCTATGCCAGTTATATAAGTTGGATTGGAAATCTATAACTTTGTAGGTCTTCTAGATACTGGTGATGGATTTTCCTTGCCTTTTATTTTTAACATTCTTCCTCCTTCCCCAGTTATAGTAATCCGCCTTAGAGAGCCATAGTTCACCCAGTTACCTTTCCTTCACAGCAGAATCTGGCATATAATTGACATGAGCTTTCCTTGCAAGTTTTATTGTGTGTCTGTGCCTGTATACTCCGGGAATGTGCATGTGATGTGGGGCTGGAGTGGGGGCAGGGGCTGGCAGGATCATCAGCACGCCTTGTGTGTGAGTAAGCCTGGATGTGCCTGTTATGGAATTCTCCCTGATCATTAATCATAAACAGGTCCACTATTCAAACTCTGTTTTTCCCCTCATGTGTGGTAGCCAGATATTTTCCATCCTACCATGAGCAATTAAGTTTTGAATTGTTTATATATCCTTGTTTTGCCTTCTTTTATTGGAAAAGGTGAATGACATGGAATCTCGTTCATGAGTCAACACAATTGTGTTAATCAAGACATGCACTCAGTGGCAAAGCTAAAAACTGGCCATGGAAAGCTGCTTTCACGGTCTCCTACTTGAATCATCTGAATTATATAAAAAAAATCAAGCAGTATGCATCAATATAAGCTTAAAGTAAATTAAGTGTTAATGACATTAAATCTCTTATTAGACAGAAATCTTGTAAGAGCTTCAAACTAGACTCATTTATATTATGTCCTCAATCTATCTATTTCATAAAATAAAGCAATCGGTACCTTTTCCAAACACAAGGTCCATCTCCATCTTTTTCCTTATCAGGCACAATATTTTCATCTTGTCTGAATTTAAAGAGAGCTTGATGTTCTGCTTCAATAATTTTAAGACCTTTTGTATTTCTACTTTTGCCGCCATGAAATATTTTATTGCCACCTAAGAGTCTCTGGTGTCTCTGTATTCGAAGCGGAGAAGTGATAGAAATCTAAAGAGGCAAACCAGTAAAACTTTAGAAGGCAGCTCAAAAAAAAAAAAAAAACCAAAACAAAAACCAGCTGTGTCTTCTTTTTAAGTGCAAGTATTAGTTGTTCCTTGAACCTTTATTGTGGTTACATGGCTGTAGAGTGACCTATCCACTGTCTACAACGGTTGTCCGGTGTAGAACTGCCCCATCCACTGCCCACTGCTACATGGGAAAGCTGATGCCTCTTTTCCGCCTAGAGAGAAGAATCTGAGACTAGATGCTGTTGGAAGAACACAATTATTGTTCTTCCAGTATGTGCAGGTTTTGTGTGTATTTCTACAGCAATGTGTGTGCCAGTCTACGGCTTCAACCTGCAATGCTTCCAGCCAACCTGAAAGTCCAAGTCAGAAAACTACTTAAGGACTTCAGAGACATGTGCTCAATTTAGCATCTCTTAGCACCCCACTCTTTACTTTAAATTTAACATTCTTTTTAAGGTTAGGGACTGAGATGAAAGGGCTAAATAGGATTGGATAAAATGTATAAAGAATGGCTCAGTGGATTGAGTGTGGCTTGCAAACTGAGTGGTTGCCGGTTCAATTCCCAGTCAGGGCACATGCCTGGGTTGTAGGCCCGGTCCCCAGTTGGAGGCATGTGAGAGGCAAACCATCACTGTATCTCTCACATATTGATGTTTCTCTCCCTTTCTTTCTCCCTCCCTTCCCCTCTCTCTAAAAGTAAATAAATACAATCTTTATTAAAAAAGTATAGAGAGTGGGAATGATTTTGCTTGATGAGGGGAACTATCTTCAAGGTTACCCAGTGGATTGTGACAAGGATGGTAACCAAAAGTTGTTCATTTTCCTGGTGCACTGGGCAAAAGAAACAGATTAACTTTTAGTTGAAAGCAGAATATAAATAAGCAAGAACTACCTTATTCTAAGTTGTTAGGTTTCTAACTGTGTTAAAGATAACTTTTTCCTTCATTACTAAAAAAAAACCAGATATCTGTACTCTTTTCTCTTTGGTCATATCTCAACTTAAGAACATGAACTGAAGGGCTTTCAAACTTCTTTTTTGCCGGCCCTAAGAAATATTCGATCTATTGTGACTGCAGAGTTTCAGAAGCAACTAAGAAATAATATGAATTCCAAACCAAGATAGGCAGACTCATATGCTCCTCCTTCTTGCTCCCTGGATAGATAATTCTAAAAATAGGAATCTTTCCCTGGATGGGATTGGACGGCTCCATTGTCCTGGGCAGATAGGCTCCCAGCCCGGGCTTCAGACGTGGCCTGGAGAAAGACCAGCTTCTCTGCCACCATGATCATGAACAGGCAGTCCAGCGAGTTCAGACTTGGCCTTGAAATCCTGGCTTGCAAGTTTCCTCACAGGTTGGGCCCCTCAGACTCCATCACACCACAGCTGGGTGGTAAGAGGCACTGCACAGCCATTTTTAGGACTAAACAATACTAAGCCCTTAGAAATTGCAGACAATTTACTGTTGCCCCATAGTAATTGTGGGAAGAGTTTTGGAAGGTCTTCTGAGAAGTCCAGTGTAGTAAGAATGGAGAGAGAAAGCCACAGTTTGAATACAGGAAGCCCAAGAGGGCTCCAGGAAGTAAAGAGATGATGGGAGTTTCTCCTCCCTTGTGGCCCGGCCTGCAAATAGCCAGGCTTTCTGGTACTCGCTGACAAGGTCTCATGCTCTGGACGGCTTTGTTCAGTTCAACATGCATTGACATGATCGAGGCACTGCACTAGTTTCTGGGGATGCAATAATGAATTCTGTCCAGTGCTTCTCCTCACACAATTTAAACCCTAAGTGAGGCCACAAATGTGTGAGCCAAGTATATCAATAATCCTTTTTCCTCTTCTCTCTTCACCTGGGCAAGTGCGGCTTAACCCTCCTGTGTTGCAGCCAACCAAGGCTGGGCAGGTCCACTCTAACCTCGGGGGGATGGAAGAAAATGTGCTTGACATGCCTTTATTCACAGGTGGGCAAGCCACGCACGCTGCGGGCTGTGTGTCTCTGGTGCAAAGCCCCTACTTGTTTAAGGACTAGAGGTGAACAAAGCCAGAAAAATGCCAGAAAATTATATAACATAGCATAACTCTGCTCATGTGAGCCCATTTCATGTTATGGAAGCAGTTTATCAGACCCAGTCTCAACGCTGTGAGAACACTACTTATCAGACCCCTCCAAGACTACAGGAACCCTGCTCCCCTTAGCTACCCAGACACCTGGGTGAAGAAGCCAGACTGCCCCCACTTACCCTACACCTCCAGATGCTGCTTACACGTCACCTTGTCAACAAAAAGCTTCCTCGACCTCATTCACCAGGCTTTGTTTCTCTGTGCCTCTATTTCATAGCGCAGTCCTCATTTGGCACTTCAAGTTTATTTGTGCAAATATTTTCTAATATACATCTTTTTCGTAAAGGGGATTATCTGGCGTTGTCAATGCAGTCTTCCCAGCACATAGGACAATGCCTGGCACACTGTTTATTCATTCAAAAATAAACTTGATGAATGAATGAATGTTGTGTCAAAAGCAAGAATGAAAATATGTGTGGGACACTATAGGAGGACAGAAAAGGGGAACTTACCTCTGCCAGGAAGCTCTAGAAAAAGAGCTGTCCTTGAAAAAGATCATTGATTTGAATCTTGAGGATGAGTAGTTAGCCAGACAAGAAAAGAGGAAGCAGGAGCACCCAGCTGGGAAAGCGGCGTGCTGATCACAGAGGCAGGAGTGGCTTGCACTGTGAGAGCAACTGCAAGCAAGGCAGCATCCCTTCAGGATGTGAATTAAGAAGGAGGGCATAGCAGGAGATGTAGCTCATGCATGTGGAAGACTTCGTAAGTGATTTCAAAAACTCTTTGACTTTTGAGCAATGAGGAGCAAGCCGTTGGAGAGTTTTAAGTCAAGACGCAATGTGGTCAGACTGGTAATATACCAATGTATGAACAAAGTAGAAAAGTAAAGACCCCCAGATCTAGATAGGCATCGAAGACACAAGGCTCATGGTCATCCCCACCAGCTCTCCCTAGCACGGGACCTCTGACAATTGATGTGGAGGCCCACAATGCATAATTTCAAGTTAATCTCAAGGACAAATACTGGCTGAAGCTGTCTCAGGTGTCCAGCCCTTGTGGGGTTACATGAGAAGTAAACAAACCTAGCTAGGGAGGCAAAATAGCTATGGAACAACCAGGCAACAAAACTATGCCTAAGTGAGTACAGTGGTACCTTGGTACTTGCCATTAATTCATTCTGGAACTTGTGATGAGTGCCAAAACTGACAAATGTCTAACGAATTTTTCAAGCGACAAGTGATGAAGCATTTTCTCTTGCAGGGCAGCATGGTGATTTGTTTAAGTTCTAGCAAATGTGACGTGTCCCAAGCAAGTGCCAAGTACTAAAACATATTTTTTCTCAGTAAAATGCAATGATTACAGAGAGTTCTGAAGATGAGTACTGAGATATGACTCTAATACAATATAAATTGGAAAACAAAACCAAACACCTCAGAACAAAGTTGGACCAGGAAATGTGGTGTGAGTGGGGAAAAACTTATTGTAAGAGGTGAGTCTTAATCTGGTCCTTTAAGAAGGTAATGAGCCCTGTCTGGGGTGGCCCAGTTGGTTGGATAACGGAAAGGTTGCTGGTTTGATTCCTAGGTTGCAGTTGATCCCCAGTCCAGGCACAGCCTGTACAACCCCCAGTCCAGACACGTAAGATCGCCGGTCCTGGCAGGTACAGGAAGAAACCAATCCATGCTTCTCTCTCTCACATTGATGTTTCTCTCCCTTCCTCTCTCTCTAAAAAGTAATGAAAAAAATGTGCTTGCATGAGGATAAAAAAGTGATAAGAGTGAAGATGCAGAATAAGAGGAAGGGTGCTCCAAACGGAGCTGCCTGGGAGGCCACAGCAGGGGTGCATACCACCCAACAGGAGAATGCCGCCTGGGTGCCTTGGGCAGGCTATCTGAGGAAACGACATGTGTGATGGTAGCTCTCATCAACTTACTGTAGTAAAAACTATTTTATTTTTTTTAAAGATTTTATTTATGTATTTTCAGAGAGAGGAGAAGGGAGGGAGAAAGAGCAATGTATGGTTGCCTCTCACATGGCCCTCACTGGGGACCTGGCCCGCAACCCAGGCATGTGCCCCGACTGGGTATCAAACCAGGGCCCTCTGGTTCCCAGCCCACGCGCAATCCACTGAGCTATTCCAGCCAGGTTGGTGAAAACTATTTTAAAACTGTTTAAGGCTGCCTGCTTCCCTCTCCTGAATCTTGAAGTCATTAGGTGCGGCTGAATAAGGTGTACGTAGTTCTGGCTGAGGTGGGCAGTAGCTGTAGGGCTCAGAGCAGGGCGTCAGGGTCTGAGCAGGAGGGACCCTCCCGGGAAGCCTCCTGGTCAGAGGAATTGGAGCCTGTGGAGCAGGGCGAGGGGGCTTCCACGTACAGGCTCCCGGGGCAGGAGTCAGCGTCTGATTGTGATGGATGCTCGTGGGTTGTGGAGAAGATGGTCCTTGTGTGTGGGAGCTGCACACCAAAGCACTCGGCAGAATGTTTGAGTTGGAAAGCAAACATGATAGGACAAAGTGTCAGCAATTTACTTTCGATGGTTTCATGGTACAAAATAAGGCTTTGTACTAAGCTTACAACCACTCTGTAAGTTTGAGGTATTTCAAAATAATACTGATTTCAAAAACTCTTAAACACTGGTAGCTTATCTATAAATTTGAGCTAGATCATAGACATATCACACACTTAGACTCTTCAGAAAATATTTACTCATAAGATTTTAAATTCTCTCAGTGCAAAAAATGAAAAGGAAAGGAAAGAACAAGAAAGAAACAAGAAAAGTCTTAGAAGCTAAACCAGGGTTGGTTACTTAGATAATCCCAGAAATGCTTCAGTCCCTGGGCTTTGTCTTTTCAGCTGACATCAGTCTTTATTTTCCTATTTCTATTCCTCAGCTCCATACGTTCAACCACTTAACAACGGCTGGCCTTCCTTGCCCAGAAGTGAGGTAGGTGTCAGGAGTGTGATGGAGAGGAGAGAGCAAGTCCCCCAGCTCTGTCGCAGGTTGGTGTTCTGTTGCAGTCTCGCCCGTTGTTAAACAATAACCACAGCATCAGAAAGAAGTCCCCAAAGGGGCCAAGCAGAGTCCTTTGCGTTTGCTGTTTCCAAACTAAGCTCTGCCCACACCCCCGCCCAAGACATCTGCCACGCTCGCCGCTCGCTCCTTCGTTCAGTCCTCCGGCCGCTCACTATCACTGTCTTCTCACTATCAACTCCTTCTTTCTGCTGTATTCATATCACATCTTCATCTGGCTCCATGAGACCAGGGACTCATGTTAGCTGACTCATGAAGGCTCAGTGTTTGTTGACTGAGTGAATGAGTGAATTAATGAACTAGGCGGTGAAAGGGGAAGGACACCACTATGTGCCTGAGGGACACAGGCAATAAGGACAGGCTTTCCTGAGGTAGTGACATTTGCAGACACCTAGAAACCATAGGAAATGCCAACTAAATGGGGGCAACTATACTTGAACAACAATTTAAAAAAGAAAAGGAAAAGAAAAAAGAGTGTTCACTTGAAACCTTTATTACTCAACATCACCCCTATAAATTCAATACACAATAAATAAATAAAAACTCCTAAAAAAAAAGAGTGTTAGGGTAGACCTACTATGTGAAGGAGGATCAAAAACTGGCCTTGCTCAATGAGAGGTCACTGCTTTCCTCGATATATGTATTTTTAGTGACACACTTCTGTGACAGAATCTCCATTTCTCCCTTCTCTGTTCTCTCTCTACCGAGTGTCAATACTAATCTGACGCAAGAGGCAGCTTCTCCGTCTTTTAACCCAGTTTCAGGCCCCCAGGGCTGACTAGCAATTGTTCACTAGAGTGTAGGGCTGGGAGCTTGGCATAGGGGTACAAACCCAGTTTGTGTCACCCATTAGCTGTGTAACCTTAGGTGAGTCTCTTCACCCTCTTGGCTCTTTCTTCCCATAAGAAAATCTGTCTAATAAGAATTCTTATCTCACAGAGTAGGGGCAAAGACAAATTCATGCAAAAGCACTGTATAATTTGCCATTATTTCGACCACACAACCCAAACATACGGCCTGAGATAAAAAGATGGTAGCCACAAGCAATGAAGGTTGTCCTTGTAGCCCACAAAACAACTACCCTTTGTCAACAAAAGACCCTGGGGAGAAGATCGAGGTTCACCCTGAAAGCGTACTCTGCTCCTCCCTAGGGCCACACAGTGTGGCCACCCACCCGCTTCCATCAGGGGCACGGGTCCTGCTGGCTGCTGCAGGGCTCCAGAGCCGCCCGCCAGTGCTGTCCTCAGAGGGTCGCACTTCAGGGTGAGGGCGCTGTGCTCGAACCCTGGCGCCAGCGCTGACTGTCCGTGCCTCGGTTTCCCCCTCTGGAAAAACGAAGCTAATTATACCTGCCTCATAGGGTTTTTGTGAAAATTAAGTGAGTTAATGTTTATCAGGTGTTCAGAGAAGTATCCGGCAAATAGGAAGTGCTTAAAACATTTTTGCTATTATCCTCCCATAGTCATTGTTTCTATACAAACCAAGAATGGCTTTGTGTCCTAGAGCAAATTCGCCACAGCACAGCATTGGTTGCACCCACTGCCCTATTGCCAGTGCCCGGGAGGAAGGGAGGAAGGGGCAGCCCCATTCGAACCTGGAAAGTGGTCATGCTAAAGAACTGGAATCTCCTGCTCAGAGCATGGGCGGGGAGGCGGAATACTAGGAACCTGCTGCTGTTTCACCTGGCCTTCCCCACCTTTCTAAGGGGGCAGGTGCTTCTTAGTAGCCCAAAGAAAGAGTGAAACATTCAAAGATCAATCATCCTACTGGTAAAGAAGTTAAAATCACATCAACTTTTCCTCAATACGGCACATACCCTTCTTTCCAGAAGTACTTGAAATTTAATTTAGTCAATGGCTGTCCAAAGGGAGAATGTGACTGTCGCAATGTATGATTCACCCGGAGAGAATTAAAGAAAATGTAATACTAGCAGTGATAGTGATAGCTAACATTATTACATACTCTTGTGGGCCATGTTTTACCATTCGTACTTTTCAGACTATAGTTCATCGTATGCCTTACGAAAGTCCTAGGAGGTGTTATCTCACTTTACAGAAGAGAAAACTGTCTCCATGGTTCCCAATAACAGGAAATCAGGGAGGCTTCAGTACAAGAGTCAAACCAAGAAAAACATGAGGTCAGCAGACAGTAGGAAATCTGTCAGGAAATGACATGCCCTGTCTCTTTATCACTCAGCACCACGAACACGTGCATTTACTGTGTGAGTTTCTAACAATGAGGCAATGCTTTCAGTTCTCAGAAATGTCTCAATAAAAAGCAAGTCATATGCAAGGCTGCTGAAGGTTGAATCGCTTTTGATTGCTTCAAAATTTAGATCCATCATAAAAGATTGGTTCTGGCAGGTCTATATTAACAGCAATTGTATTCTTCAAGTGGTTTGGAAGTGGAGTTTGTGATTGGTCACACTTGCACAGGCTTTTCAATGTGAAAAGCACTTTTAATGCATTTCTAGCTGATTATTTCAACTATGGCGATAGTAGTTTTTATTCCCTTTTTGTATATCAAATTGAAACTTATGGTGCCCTCAAGCCTCAGAGCTAAGTAGAAGTGGATGTAAAAGTCATATATTCTGATTAATTCCACCTTATTTCCCCTATGTTATGTATAAGTTATATTGGCTTCAGGTGAACAATGCAGCAATTTGTCATTTTTATACCTTACAAAGTGCTCACTCTGCTAGTTCTAATCATCATCTGTCACTGTGCAAACTCATTTGCAGCATTGTTGACTATGTTCCCCTTCACTCTTTTCGCCCATCCCTCACCCCCTGCCCTCTCGTAACCATCTCTTTCATCTGTTTCTTTTAGTCTGTTTTTGTTTCGTTCCTTTGTTTTGTATTTTTAGGTTCCATATGTATGTGAAACCATTCAGTGTTTGTCTTTCCCTGTCTGACTTATCGCACTTAGTATAATCCTTCTACATTCTATCACGTTGTTGCAAATGGCAAGATTTCACTCTTTTTCGTCGCTGTGCAATATTCCACTGTGCATATATACCGCATCTGTATCCACTCATCTGTCCATGGACGCTGGGTGGCTGCCATATCTTGGCTATTGTAAATAATGCCTCAATGAACACAGGGGTGGGTACATACATCTTTTCAAAGAGGTGTTTTGTTTTCTTTGGATAAATAGTTTTTGATAAACAGAACTCAGGTCTTTGCACAGAGTAAAATTCTGTTTCACAGCCATACACTAGATACCTAAACAGGCCAATGAACTTATAAGAGCCTGTCGTTGGTTGGAGGGTAAACACGAAACAGGGATGATGGATGAACTGGTGTGTCGAATTAGGGCAAACGCTCCCCAGCTCTCCTGTAAGTAGTCAACCACATCATCGAGGCTTATAGATGCTTTTTACATGCCGGGAAGCAAAGACTTTGGAAAAACTCAAAAGAAATCCCATTGATATTGTTGTTTTCCTTCTTTTTGCTTTAATCTACTTTGGCTAGCAGCCAAAGAAACAAGGTAGTCACTTCTGCTTCTGGACCCCGACATTTCCACTGAAAAGACAATCATTTACATTGCATTTTATAAAATAGCATGGAGTCATTTGGGAATTCGAGACCTTCCCTGAGGCCTAGCGGATAAAAGGAATGAAGGCTCCCGAAGCAGGACTGAAGCCACAAGTCACTCACCCCCAGTAGGCTAGCAGAAGAAGAGGTCACACTGGAGCCACCCGGTTTCCCTCTGGAATGCCCCTCTGAGGCTTCGGCTGAATGTGGGGAAATCCACATCAGCACCTTCCCACCACTCAATAGTCACAGTTATTAGTGACTTCCAAAGATACTTAGAGCCAGGCTTAGGTCACATGGAGCCAAACAATGGGATTCCTACCCCAGAGGAGAGAGGAAGACTCTACTTTCATTTCACAGTCAGCACGCATACTGCTTTTTTTCCTAAGCACTGCGCAAAGTGAAGTGTTGTGGTGTGAAAGGTCTACCTCTGATGTTCTCTGGCCCCTGAGGGGCCTGGGCTGTGACCCTACCTGCTTTTCTGCTCAACAAACAAGGACTTCCAGCCTGAGATCTGCTGGCTTCCAGCTTGAGGGCAGATCCCTAGAAAGACCCTGGCTCTCTCATGCGTGTGGTGTGGTGATGGTGTAAGACAGCCGAGCTTCAGTGGAGTTGGAACTTGGGTCTCTGAGCACTCCACAGCTGGGACCTATGGCTTCTTTAGATGGGGAGCCGTTAGGGGTGGTATAGAGAGGCAGAAGAGACAGATGCAGCTCCTGGGAACACCAAGCACGATCTCAGAAAAGACTTTTTAATGCCTTGAGAAGAAAACCTAAAAGACAATGCATCACAAAGAAACTCCTGATTGTGTGTACTGTAGCGATACACTCCTCCCCACCACATCCCCTGCCTTTCCCCTTGACGTCATGTCATGCTGACTGATGGTAATGCTGGTAATAAACCACCTCACTGCCATAGCAAATCGCTCCCCTGCAAGCTGCTCTCAGTCATTTCATTGACACTTGGAATTCTAATATCCCAAAGAGTGATACTCCTGTGTGTCTGCCCTGTTGTTTACACACACATATCGTCCACATAATGCCCATTTAGCTGGCTTAGCACCTCATCCAACACAGATATTTTCACCCTACTTGTGATCTAAATCCCCCTTCATTATGTGCTTTCTCCTGTGAGCCTAAGTTAGAAATTATTAGAGGTTACTATGTACTTTTTGAATCCCGTCAAGCTATCACTGATGCGAAAGGGAAACAGCCCCCTTCAGCTGCTAGTGAAAAGCCCTTCTGTTAGGCAAACTCCCGCTCTATAATTAGCTCACATTGCTTTCAAGTTTTGGCAGCAGTAACAAATGGACCATTTCAAATATGAAGATTTTAAGAGCGAGCATGGAAAATGAGGGTGGGAGGACATAACTGTTGGCGGAGACGTTCCCCTCCCCATACTACGAAGAGTACAGCGTCTCGCTTTTTACCTGCTGAGACGAGGTGAAGAACCAAGAAACAGACATGGCATCTTGTTCTGAACTGCAGCCCTATTTTTAAAAAACACTTGCCTAAGAGATTGACTGTATCATAATAAAAAGTCTTGGTCTCCCACCAGAATAATCAAAACTGTTCTTAACATACCACAAATGAAAAAATTGTTTGCTTCAATATACCATGCCAGATTTTTCCTTAGAGCCTCTTATCTCTCTAGAATGACATAAAATAGACCATCAACAATGCTCTGATGCTGCATCCAACCTCCGAACCTACGGGAGTGTCACTGAACCCAAGCACATCCAAGGTTTGTCAAGACCCATGCAGGAGCAGCAAGCTCAACTAAGGAGGGAGGGAGGAGGGAAGGGAACTAACAGCTCCTGAGAACCTAACCTGTCATGCTGCACGGACTGCAGGTGCATGGTCCCATCCAATTTGCACAAGCACCTTAGGAAGTAGCATTTTCTCCATTTTACACATGAGAAAAATAATGATGAAAAGGGTGTCGTAAATTAGCCAATGTTACATGACTCAAGCCTAGGTCTAGGCCCTTTATACTGTGCCACATTGCCCTGATGTGCGCACACGCACAGGGCACAGGAAAGTGAAAAATGCTGAGAGGTTAATGTTTTATCTCAAAAGCAAGAATAACTCCGCGTTTAAGTTAAAGTTTTAATCTTACACATAACACTCTGGAAGAATGTAGAGAACTTATTCAAGGAGGGTAAAATTGAAGATAAGAAGCCAAATAAGAAGGCAACTGAAATCTTCCAAGAGAGTGGTGATAAAGGCTGAAATCAAGCATGTATCAGTCAGGAATGCATGGTTTTAAGCAACATAAACAAACAACAGACGTTCAGACCTTGCTTTGGAAGAGCCCTCATCAGAAGAACTACCAGGAGACTAAGAGCGAGACTTGAGAATGTACCATAACACAAAGACCCAGAGGGCCAGGGCACAGAGGAAGAAAGGCCTTCATGTAGTGGATCAATCTGGCTGGGATGCTACTGCCATCACCCTGCCGGGAGCGGCCTCCAACCATTTCTGTCCTGCGACTCCTCACGCACGTTTCAGAGACATGGGACAGAGCAGCTACTCGGCCAACCTTTGGCCACACCCCAGAGATCTAGTTTGAGAATTGTGAAGACAGAGCAGAAGCTTTGACTCTTGGATTCCATACAGGGAATGCGGGCACCTGGAACAGTGAGTGAGAAGTAATCAGCCCCAGTAGATATCAGGGTACCACGCGAAAGGTAGAATGAATGCTGGATGGCCAAAAACTGATCTGTTTCACCAGAAGCACGGACAGCAGATTGGGGAGGATATAATGGCATTTGAAGTGTCATTAACATTGAACACTTGTTGAGAGTCTGTGCACAAAGCAATGAGCTACGTGCTGTTGGAGATACAAGGAAATGTAAGGTTCACATGGAATAAGAGACCCAAACACAAGAAAAATCAATAACAATACTAAATCCCATATATTAGGATATAGTGATAAGGCATATGAGTTCAGAAAATGGAGAGATTACCAAATCTAAAATAATTGGGAAAGTCATCCCATGCATCATGGAACTTGCATAATATGTAGAATTTGGGCCAACAGACAAAGAGAGCGCATTCTAGGCAGGGAGGATGATCTGAGCAGAAGCGTGGAGGTGCAATACACACAGTGCATTTAGGAGTCAATTCATGCACAGTGGTCTAAGTAAGAGTTCATATAAGGAACCACCCCTGACTCAGAGTCAATGATATCTAAGATGCACAAAAATGGACAACTTTCCCTCTTCTCTTCCTGTTTAGCTGACCTTGGCCAATCACTAAGCAGTTCTATTTTAAGACTTTAGGGAGTAAAGTAAGAAAGGTGTTGTATTTGCAGGGCTGAGGGGTTGGGTTCAAATGTATCATTGGTAGTGAGAGGAGAAAGAAAACAGACCCAAAATGCACTGGCATTGAGCTTCAAATTCCTGATTTCCCTTGCTGGATCAGGGCCACTGGAGTTGGGCTGAATTCATCCAGATCATTGACAGGCTGCCAAAAGCCCTGACTGCTCCAGCGGCCCCATTATCCTCCCTGCTCTTCCTCCTTCCCACCCTGCAGCAACATATCTCCCGTAAATCTGCAGAGCCAAGGCCCAGGAAGAGAAGTGGGTTCAGATCAGGGAGTGGAAACCTGGCTCCCCCTGGATCCTGGCAAGAGTCTTTTGCCCTGGCAGCTGCTTCAGCATCAGAACCAGGCCTAATGGGACCACCAGTCCCTCCAGGGTTTGATCCTCTTCCAGGTTCTCACTCTCCTTAAGTGGTACTGCAGATGGCTTGGAGGGACTATGTGCTCATTACATGCCCAGCTGATACTGGTAGGAATTGGTCAGGCCTCTAGGGCCCTGCCAGCAATTCTAGATGCTTTCCTTTCCAGACACCTGCAGGCTCCAGGAGTGTCCATCTGCTGTCCTTCTTTCCTCTCCCAGTCCTCGGGCATGATAGACCAAGCTGAATAGATTGATTGGGTCATTAAAATGGGATTGCAGAGAGTTGGGTTGTGTGCACAGGCAGATATGCAGTGCTGGAGTTGGCTTTTTCTTTAAGGAAACTCAGAGGAATGGCAGGATGCATTTTCCCCATCAGAGAGGGATGGCCCAGGCAGCTTATTTCCTTCCTACCACCCTATTTTCTCTCTGGGTCATGGTGATATTAGTCACCTTTAAAACCTAAGCCCAAATTTGTAGCCAATGCTGACAGGAGAGTTTCTAGTTCTTCGTGACATTTGGTGGACTAACCAAGATAAGGCAGTAATGTGGTTCAGGCCCTCAGTAAGCTCGAGACAGAGATGAAGATCTTACTACATAAAATTTACCACCAAGACCAGCTTGAGACACCCAGTTCCCTTTAACGACTGTTTGGTGTACTATCCAAGTGGAGTAGCAGAACGCTTGGGCACAGCTGGAATGAAAACAAGACAAGTCTTGTACGATTCACCGTACAGTTGCTCCTGAGTTCAATGTTGCTGTAGCTATAAAAGTAAAATAATAAATAAACAGGCTTTTTAGCTGAGCATCCCAAATATCCTCTGACTGTGCTAGATTCTATTACAGAAATGGCCTCAATTGTCACGCTCTTCACAATGTGACCTTGTAGCTCTTCCCATGACGAAATGGGCTCTAAATCCCTAGTCCTTGAATTCAGGCTAAGTAGTGTGACTTGGTTTGTCTAATAGAATGAAGGGGAAGCGTTGGTTCTCCAGTTTTAGGCCTGTGCTTCAGGGCCTTGCATCTTTCTCTAGCTCTTTTGGAACCCTGTCTCCATCATGAAAATAATGAAAGCCGACATAAAAAAAGTGGGATAACAAGTGGAGGCCCCCAAGGCCAGCAGCCTTCAGTTGACTTGGCAGCTGAGCACAGACTCAGGAGTGAGCCCGGCCAAGACCAGGAAGACCATCCAGCCCAACCTGCAGAAACACAAATTAGGTAAATGGTTGTTTTAAGTCAGTGATTTATGGGTTGGTTTGTTACCTAGCAATAGGTAACTGATACACCCATCTTTAGGTTTTTGGACACCCTATTGCTTTTTGGACATCAGGAATCAATGTAATTGTTCCAGCCATGCAATTACCATTTGCAAACTTGCCCCATGAACCCTGCATATACATCCAGATCATTTCTGAACTTTATACTTGTCTGATATTTCCATTTAATCTTGCCTATCTTTCCTTTCCATTCCTGCTATCATCAAACCTCTACTTCTTTTGCTGGGCACTGGAAATAGGATTCTAATTGTTCTCTGCATATTGCATATTGCATCTTGTTCTTCCTGTGATCCCTCACTGCCCAAAGAATTATATCTAAATAGTTTATTTCAGGTCAGGACAAAGCAACACCACCAAATGGTATTGAGTACTCACTATACGTCATTCCAAATTGAATAAGATAGAGAAGCTCAAGTCTACTAAGGGTGATAGAGGCCCACTTTAGTCTTGTTGAATTCTCCCTCTGCAGATTCCTGCTCCAAAACGTAGCACCAAAGACATCTGTCCTGTCCCTTAAATGTGGAATACCTGTGTTGGCATTTTTGTTCATGTCACTAATCCCTGAACCCTCTGCCTAAAATGTCCTCCCTATTTTTCCCAGCTTCTCTAATCCTTTGTCTTCCTTCAAGGTCCAACTTAAGTCCTAATTTCTCTGAACCCACCTCCTTCTGCCCCTACCCAGGTCATCTTTCTCCTGCCTTAGTTCCTTTGGCCCCCCTTAGCTGTCAGCTATGCCATCGGCATGGCTAACTGCATGCCGGCATGGAGGCCAGGACCATGGTGTCCCCTCTCCAGCACCCAGCACAGTGGCAGACACACGTGCCCGCTGGTGAGAATAATGCTTGACAAAGAGAGATTCACTTAAACTTCTCATTCTCAAGACAATGACATGTTGACTCTCCTTCTTTTAGACAGTTCTATACCCTTAATTTGTGGTATTGGATTTTAGGAAAACACATAGACCCTCACCATTTTTGCTATGCCTCACAAGGAGGCAGGAAAAAAACAAAACCCTTTCTGACACCACTTGCTGAACATTTACTAAGTACCAGGTGCCACCTTGGACATTTTATTTCTATTATCTCTCTTAAATCTTGCAACAGTCTTATGTGGTACATATTATTGCTTTCATTGTACAGTAATGGAAACTCATTAACATGAGTTTAACAGCTAGCTCTGTTAAAGTTGACTCCAGTTCTGTCTGAGCCCAAATTGTGTGTTCTTAGTAAGCTATAATGCCCCCGACTTATCCAATTATCTTGCTCTTAGGACATACGAAACAGCTTTTTATCATTGTTGCACTTTCTCATCCATAGTCCTCAACCCCCAACCTAGAGTTTACTTCCATAGAGGCTACTCTAGCATCTTACGTGGTAGGCAGAATAATGTCCTCACCCCAAAGATGTTCATGTCTTCATCCCAGAACCTGCAAATATGTCGTGTTACGTTTTTCAGGGGAATTAAGATTGCGGATAGAATTAAAGGTGCTAATCAGCTGTCCTGGAGATGCAATGACGCAGAGCACCCAGGTCAGTGTAGTCATAGGGGTCTTCATAGTCAGAAGAGGGAGGCAGAAGAGTCAGAGAAGACGCTACAACAGAAGCAGAGATCAGAATGATGCAGTTTCTAGGGTACAGGCAACCACTAGAGACTGGAAAGGGCAAGGAAACAGATTCTCCCATAGAATCTCCAGAAAGGGTATTGTTTTAGCCCAGTGAATACTATTTAGGACCTCTGACCTCCGAAACGTAAGATAGTCAATTTGTGTTGTTCTGAGCTACCAAGTTCGTGATATTTGTTATAGCAGCAATAGGAAACGAATACAGCTTCTCACAGAAACCATTAGGGCCAGTTCATGGTTCAATAGCATGTCAAGACTTCTCACAGCTTGGAAGCCACAGTCTGAATAATTATAAGAAATTATTTTTCATTAAATTCCTGTTACAGAAGCATTATTAACTGTTCTCACAAATAAACAGAGAAAATTCTTTGAAAAGCCACCTCAGTGTGCTAAAGAAAGGGAGAGAGCCAACCCCTCCCCTTTCTCCTGGGTTCATACATCCTATAGCATCATGTTCCATTAAGGTTCTGGTTAGCTGAGACTTCCTGTAGAATTAATGTGCTCTTGTTAGCTTCGAAATGATGTCTCTCCTCCCAGTGAAATCCAGAACTGCCGATGAAGTCCATACAGCCAGCCGCTGGGCCCCTTTCCTCTCACGTACCACATACACAAATAGGAAGATGGCCTCCAAGGCTGTAATTTCCTGGCCAGCAAGTGTCTTGGGTTTCACTTGAGTGGTTAATGGTGATGTCACCCGAGCGCCTTAGTATGGGGCATTTTCAACCTTCAATTAAAAGACTGTCATTTACTCTATATATTAACATCCAGAACAATGAACGCAGTGGAACATGGTCATTAGAGGCGGCCGTAATCCATGGCCTGCTGGCATTGATGTCAACCCTGCTGCGTTTGGCATCTGAAATAAGTTCAAAGGAAGCACTGCATTTTCAAAGCTGGGGCTACGCTGAGATATCCACCCGTGGCAACATTCCGTCTTCTCACCTCCATCTTCTAACCTTTCAGCACCTTGGGTTCATCCCCAGAGTGTGAAAACGCCTTGTCTTGTCCAGAAAGACATCCGGCCAGCACTCTCCCTGACCTGGAATACCGTCACCATTTTCAGTTGGGCGGACTTAGTGGGAGTTTGCTATAAGATAATAAACCAATTCAGGATGTTATAATTCCTGATCTAAAGAATGTCAAAATGTAGTTGGTAGGCCTGAGCCATTAAAAAAGAAAATGACCTTGTGATGACCTTGTGGGAGCAGAGTAGATAATGTTGAAAACCAGGAAAGCAAAAAAAAATTCTACTCAAACTTAGCCGAAATATCTCAAAGTGCTCTTCAGTTTTTCCCTACGTTTTCCACATTCATTCCATTCATTCAGTGCATACTAACTGGTCACTAATTGCTGCCAGAAAAATATAAACATTAATAGGATCACATAGTCTAATGGAGGAGACAAAAAATCAGTCCATATCAATATTTCTCATTGTCTAGCACTTACCAGGTCAGGCAGTAACTATTCCTTTCCTTCCTTTCCCTCCCCTCCCCTCCCCTCCCCTCCCCTCTCCTCTCCTCTCCTTTCCTTTCCAAATGAGAAAAGGGAACCATAGAGCATTGAGGTCCTTTTCACAAGGAATTGCCTGGAATTCAAGCTCAGCGAGGCTCCTAACCTCTAGGGGCCACATGAAAAGTGCCATATTCTTCCTGAACCAAAGGGCCCCTGCTTCTTTCATCCTACCAACACATCACCATTGCAATTTATGGGGGTCCAGCCACCTCGATTTCTGAGCTGACCTCTTAACTCAGAGGGTGCAAAATTAAAACAGAATTCAAAAGGCTTTTTTGTCAGGTGGTAGAAGTGACAGGGCCAGGAAGTCCCGTGGTGTTTATTACACACTGCGGGTTGGGCGGAGAGATGTGCTCGGGTCCTTGAGATGATGGAAGGGTGCTGGGGAGTTCATAGGGAGGTAAGAATACAAAGAAAGCCTGTGCAGCAGTCCAAGGCGCTCTGGGACCCAACAATTCCGCGGCAGGGATGAAGAGCCGGCCTCCATTCTTCAGGGGCTGGCAGCAGCTCTCCACTGCCGTGCTGGGGGAATCTGGCCCGCGTATTCCCCGGAAGAGGATCTGATATGGTTGTCACACTGAATCTGGAGCATCCTGTGGGACATCTGATCAATCATAGGCAGAGGCTGCCCTCAGCCCACCTAGGGCTGCCTCTGGCTGTGTCCCCAACACCCAGCCTGTTGGGTGGCAGCAGAGTACGTGAGTCCCCAGGACACAGCACAGGCAAACCCGCTGCTCCCGGGGCAGGGTTCCTAGAAGGCTTGTGAACTCCGCAGGCATGCAGATGCCCTGTGTGCATGTGTCTTTAGCATCAAATAAAGTGACTTACTGCTCTTCTGAATTGCCTTCGCCATTGTTCCTCTTCACCTAGTGTTTTTGTTTTTTTTTTCATTTCACTTTGGTTTGGGTAAAGTGTTCCTCACTATGCCTGGGTTGGTAGAAGCGCATCAGGAAGTCTCGGCACACCGCTCTGACTCTCTGAGCACAGGCGCTGGGGACTTTCTGGGAAAAAGTCCTGTCTGTGCCTTAACGCCACGTTTGGAGGGAAGGTTTCTCCAAGTTGCCTAGTGCACTTTACACCCAAGAGCCCTGACGGGGAGGGAGTGGAGAAAGAGAGAGGCCCTGTGGAGGGGGCTTCCTGGGCTCCCCAGTGGGGCGTGCTTACTACACGTTTGTACACCCTGCATAGTCCCTGTGCACTTCCGAACCTTGGAGACTTGCTTTTTCAAACCATTTTAAAGTAGCCAGACCCAGGAGTTTTTACTGCGCGTGACCGCCACCTGCTGGAAGTAGCCTGGAACTTGCTGCTGGGCCCCGTGAGGCTGACACCTGGCCAGAATCGGAGGTGTGAGAGAAGATTGTCAAGTTCCCTCCATGGCATTCATTCCAGGGGCAGCCTCTAAACTGGCCTTGACACACAGGAATCTGTTTTTTAATGATCTTTTGGAGACCTAAAGTCTACATATCTCTCTGATAACTCATCTGAAAGTGTAATCACCTTCTCGCAGAAATATTTTCCCTGTTTGTGATCTCAATGACGCTGCTGTTTAGGTTAATTTTCTACCGATCTGTCTTGATCAGGGATGAAAAGCAGCTGCTGTCGATTCTCTGGTAGAGGCTTTTTATGGGCCTGGAGGAAGATCAATGAAAGTACCTCCTTCTCTGGAGAGGTCCCAAGTTTTATTTTCCATTAAATTGACTTTCTTTAGCCTATTTTAAAACTAATTTATCATCTCTGTGGCTCTCCCCTGAATGCTCTCAATTTCTCAGCAGTTCTCCTTACTAGGGCACACGACACCCTTCGTAAGGATCGGCTCGGGCCCAGTGCGCGCTCTCCACGTGTACTCTCCAGATGACCACTCCTTTGGCACAAACTTTCTGAGCACTGTGGACGGAAAAAAGGGGCCACGTGGTAAACCAGACAAGCTCCAGGGACCTAAAGTAAGCACATAGGATGGCCTGAAATTAAAATTGTCTAACAGTGAGTCGCACTGAGTGGTCCTGTCCTAGGTCCATCCCTTCCCCGGCAGAGATCAATGTCTACCTGGCCTGTGCCTGTCTGTTGTATTTTTGCATCGAGGATAACGTCCCTTTGGGATATCAGGGTGATGGCCTTTTTCCAGACCCCTCAGGGCACAATCGCTGCACCCCAGCAGGGACCACAAAACCTCTCATTCTTACTATAATCGTGTTAATTGTTAACTATTGACTATCCCATCCGCACCGATGTAAAAGAAGTACGTGTCTGCTCCTTTTACTTTTTATCCAGCCCCAAAGGTTTCCCTGCTTTGCTTTCTCCGGCCTCCCTAATGTACCACCAGTGAATTTCATGTAACCCTCTTACGCCTCTTCCCTTGGCTGCAATGTATAAAATAAGGTGCAAAACTGCCATCTCTGGAGCATTTTCTCAATCTGTTGAGATTTTGCTTCCCAGCAACTGTCACCAGTTTGGCTCAAATAAACATAAAAATTCTCTATAGGTTTGGACATTTCTAACGTTGATAGCACCTACTATGTGTGAGGCACACAGGTGAAGCTTTGCAGGATAGATAATGACTTGCTGATTAACTCTCCAAAGTGAGGAGGAGCTAATGCTGCAACTCGGGCACATAAATCACTCTGTGCGACAGGTGCAGGCATCGGGGCCACTAGAGGTCAACAGGAGAGAGAGAATACTTTCAGCCCAGATGCGTCTGAAGCTTCATGTAGGCAGTGTGGACAGAACCGGTCTTTGAAAGTGTGATATTGTAATTTATAATAAATGTATATTTGTTCTTAGACCCATACCTGGCACAGAATTCCTAAACCCTGGGAACTTCTGGTGGTGAGAGCAGTAAATTTGTCTTTTGCTATGTTAGTGAGGCAATTGCCTGAAGCGGGTTGCCAGGGGAACGGCAGTGTGATTGGAGGGTTGGAACTTTCACTTCCCCACCCACCTTCAGGAAGGGGAGAGGGCTGGAGATTGAGTTCAATCACTAATAGCCAATGATTTCATCAATCGTGCCTATGTAATGAAGCCTCCATGAAAAACCCAAAAGGATAGCGTTCAGAGAGCTTCCACACTGGTGAGTACGTGGAGGCGAAGGGAGAGTGGCGGCTGGAGGGGGCGTGGAAGCTCCTTGCCCCGCCCACAACCTTGTCCTCTACAGCTCTGCCATCTGGCTTTCTGTGTTGCATCTTTCCCTAATACGCTGGTGATCTAGTAAGTAAATGTTTCTCTGATCTGCTCCAGCAAATTAATCAAACCTTAGAAGGGGTCCTTGGAACCCTCAATCGATGAGACAGAAGCTCAGGTGACAACCTGGACTTAAGAGTGGCGCATGATGTAGGGGTGGGGAGAGCAGTCATTTAGGACTGAGCCCTTAACCTTTGGGACCTGGCTCCAGGTAGATAGAAGTTGAATTGTAGGACACCCAGATGGTGTCTGAAAATTGCTTGGTGTAGGGGGAAAACACTTCATTGGAAATGGTGATGGGAGTCGTTAGAAGGATACACAGAATTTGCTTGGACCTAAGAAGTGTGTCAGGAGGGGAAAAAGCATTTCAGGCAGAGGGAAGAGCCTGAGGAAAACCCTGGAGACGATGAATACCAGGAATATGTATGAGCTTCGGGCTGCATTTGTGTGGGAGAAGGGAAAGTATGGGAAAAACAGACTAGGTTAGGTTGTGGGGGCCTCCCGACAATGGGGAGTCAGTAATGAATCCAGCTATTGTGTTTACTTTATACTACTCGTTTTTATTTTTATTAATTTGAAAAGGGCTTGTTTTTCACCATGCTGACCCTAAATCATTCTCAGCTGTTCTAGTGTCACTTTGTCCCCAACCAGTACTGACTCTTGGTTTTGCCTCGTTTGCTCCAAGTCCCAGTTTGGTTTTTACTCCTTTGTCTCTCTGTCTCTCCCTCCCTCCCTCCCTCTCTAAGCAATATGTCTCACCCTGGCATTATTCACTCCCACACACCAAGCCTGATTTTTGACAACGTCAGGTCCAGCTGGCCATTCTGCCTCCGCCACTCAATTCTTTCCCAAATACAGTGGGTCTTCCGTACTCCTCTCTCTGCTTTCAGGGCACTTAGGAAGGCAGACACTTGGAAGTGAGACCCGGGTCAGGTCACCTGCCCGTTCTGACCTCGGCATCCTCAACTTCAAAAAGACGGGGTCTGACCTGTTGGAATCTTTCTCAAGCTTGTGCTCTCTAAGGGAGTAACCTCAACTGTCTCTGACCAAAAGCCATACCCCAAACTGTTTCCACAAAATAATTTCAGCTTTCCTGGAAGAATTTGTTTATGAAATTGACTGAGAATGGCGTTTGATGCAAATTGGATTTGCTAGGAAGTCAACTGGCTTTGAGTTATTTGTTTTCAGTTGGGATGAGGATAGAGGAAAAGATGAGAGGCACGCCTTGCTTCCCCCTTGCCAAAGGGCCTCTTCTCAGGAGATATTTTCAAAGACAAAGAGAAAATGATGGATCATAAAGCCCAGAATTAAGCTGCAGGCGGTGTTCATTATCTGGAATTAGCCAAACTCTCACCCTCTCCTTCATCTCCTTATCACCAGACGAGCCCCGTTGGATTCAGCCTGTCCAAAGCCAAGACATTCCACCCACCGTGGCTCTCACTGAAGTCCGTTGGCACACAGGTCCCTATGTACCCATCCCTGCAGGTGGGCAGCCTCACGCACAGCTGCTCTGAGCCACTGCCTACACTAATCTCAGTCACCTGTGCAGCCCTGATCACCTGTAGCATCTGTCCAGCAGGAATATGAAGTCAAAGGTGCCGACAACCAGCCAATTAGGAAACTCCAGCCTCAGGTACCTGTCAGATACTAGAGTTAACGTGAGCCCACATATCCGGGGAAATCCAGAGAGTGACAGAGGGAGAACAGAGCTAGGAGACAGGCCCAGGAGCACATGTCACAAAGAAGAATTATACCTTGTCCTGTGACTTCTGTGTTGATTTTGTTATTATTATTATTATTGTTGTGCTTCATGAAATAATTCCACATCAATTATTTCAGTTAATTCTTACGATAGCCCTGTAAATTTGGTGTTAAGATCAAATTTTGTAGATGGGGAAACTAAGCTTTTGATTTGTGATGCCTCGTGATGAGTGAACCTGACGACAATTCTAGTATGATTCCCTTGAACCGAGGGAAGAAAACATGTGCTGCTCAGATCCCACAGTCGGATGATAAATTAACTTAGAAAGATTTCTAAGCAAGGCACTTTAAGAAATAATGGAGAAAACAATGGGTATGTTTGTTGTCCTGGACCCTGGAAATCTTGGAAGTCTGCAGCTACTTAATAATAATAGTATCAGGTGTCTCTGGGAGAATAATTTCCATTTATGGCCCTGAGGCTTAGCCACAAGTGTGGTTAAAGATGCAGCTGGGAAGGACAGTGACCACAGGGTAGAGAAAAGTAGTAACAGCCGGATGGTGGAGAAGGGACCTGCACAGGGAATAACTTTCATCTGAGTTGGCCATATTTGCTCGTTCCCAAAGAGAGGGGAATAACAGTCATGCAGATGAAGCCTGCAGGTGATGCCAACCTAATTCAGACACCAGGGAGATCTTAAAATGCTAACCGGAGAGAAGAAAGGCCTTGGATCGCCAGAGAGGACCCACAGGAATATAGGCTGTGCTCCTCTCTCTCTCTCTCCTTTTTTTTTTTTTTTTTTTGTTTGCATAAATACTGCAGACTTGTTGGTATTTGATGACTTACATGGCTTATAAAAGTAGCTGGAGCCTTGACTTCCCCAATGCATGGCGCATACGTAGCAGGACAGTTCATACTTGTTAACCGAATATCCAACATGGGCCCTTAGCCCACAGCGTCCTCCGTACCTGAAACCCCTTTCCTTGCTTGAGTAGCACCGCGTTTACCCATCAGGACCAGCTTGAATACTTCTTCTCTGCAGTCTTCCCTGGTCACAACTCACAGCATTCCCTTCGCATGAAATCCAATTACACAGGTTACGCAACCCGCTCTCTGTCCTTAGATAACTAACGTTGGCAGTACAGAGCACCTTATTCCTCTTTCAAGGAAAGAAACTATATTTCACAGGTCTTTTTATTATCATTAGTATCTGTTATGCTTTAACTTTTTAAAGGACTCTGTGTACTTGTCTTTTTGACCCATATAACAATTCTGCGAGGCAGTTGGGGATATTGAGTATCTTAGGTTGCAGACGACAGAAGCCCCACTTGCTGCAGCTTAAGTAGAAATGGACGTTCAGTTCACTCGTAGACCCAAGGGAAGAACCCAGGACAGATGTGGTGAGTTTAGGAACTAGAATATGGGGTTCGATGCCTCCAATGTTCAATGATCTCTCTGTCCATCTGTGTGTGTGTCTCTCTTTCTTTTTTTTTTTGTGCGCTGCTTGCATTGTCTGCTGCTTCCTGTGGCTTGCTCTGTGGTGGAATGTGGATATTCTCTTTCTATGTCAACATGTATAAATCCCGTAGCCTCAACATAATCACAAGATTAGAGGAAGGAATAATGTGCAGAAGACAGGCAAGGTCTACACTGGAAGAAAGAAGGGAGAAGTATGCAGAAAGCAAGTCTCCACTATAGCAGTTTACAATTGTTACCACCCTCTGAAAACCACGCTGCAGCTGAAGGTCAAATGAAACCCTCTGCTTCTTTTTTAGCAGATTTGAGGTGAAAATTTGATTCCCAGATCTCTTTTCCCACAAAATATAGTATTTTGGTAGTTCACATAGAGCCTTTCCCATAGAAAAATACTCAACATAAGTTAGTCAACAGAACATTGATTAAAGCTGCCCCTAATCTCCTGCTTCCTTTCCAAATGGGAGTGTTTGGGGCTATAAGAGAAATCACTGTAAGATAATGAATCTACTAGTCAATAATTACAGCAAAATATAATTTGGAAACTGTTAAAATAATAATTACAACAGCAAAAAACAATCTGTTAATTAAAGTCCTTAATACATCTGCCAGGAACCATTCTGACAAAGTCACATGTGGTAATTCAGTCACTCCTCACAACTCCAATGGGAAAATGCCATTATTCCCACTAATGGAGAACATGAGGCTTAGAGAAGTCATACCTGAAATCACACAGAGAGTTGGTGGCAGCACAGGAATCCAGGGCCCTGATGGTCGGACAGTGAGCAGGCCTAGGCTCCTGTCCACTGGCTACATGGCTCTATACCAGGGTTCCCCTTGGGACTGGCTACCATTCTATCCTGGACATTACCAAGGCTGGACACTTTCATATGGTACTCAAGCCTCCCCCTTTTCTGACTTGAATTTTTACCACACTTGTTTTCCCAGGTCACCTTTAGATGTGGAGGAAAACTGAAAAGAAACATTTGGGGAAAATAGATGATCCAGATATCAGAGATGTATTGGCAATAGATGTTCCTGAAACAGTTATGTCTACTCACTTTGGTTCCTTTGCTCAAGGTCTTCCCTCTGCCTGAATCTTGAATCTCTCCACCTAGAAAAAGTTCAGTCACTTTAAGATCCCACGCAAATATGTCTCTGGAGGTTTTCTTGACTCACCCAATAAATCTCCGACTCCAATATACTATAGTGCTGGCAATGCACTGTTCATCAGTGTAGCCCGGCAATATGATGGGAGCCTCCAGCGGAAGGGCTGATCCTCCTGTGCCGTACTGGTGTTTAGGTCTCTGGTGCCCAATGCAGAGCCTGGTACACAGGAGGTGCTCAGTGACTGCTTGTTGAATGAGTTGATACATGAACGAAAGTTAGAAAGCATACTGAGTTGGTTTACTTGTTTGGAGGGCCCACAAGTGGATTCCAAAGTGATTTCCAATTCAGTCTCTTGTTACTCAGAGGTATACCAAGACTGAAGTCCTGGGAAGAAAATCAGCGGTCTTGGAGGGGGAATCAAAAGAAACGGTCCATGTGTAGTCCCTGGCTTTCTTATGTCTGAAATGGCAAAGGAAAAAGAAAGAAGAATAAATATAAGTTGAGACATATCACTAGAAAGATGCTATAATCAAATTATTTTGGTCACTGCCTCTCCGTCCTAACTATAGGAGTCTATGAAGATCATCTGTCCTGTGTCAAACACGGAAGAATCCTGGTGGGTGTATTTCTCCTCAGCTGTGTACACAAGTAACTCATTAGCTCTCTTGTGGGTGTGGACCACATCATTGTTTTCACTTTCCATGACCTTTCCCCTCAAACATCTGGAACCAGATGCTCCCCATACCTGTACAATGCAGTTCTACATGATACCCATAGAGTATGCTCAGTAATGAGCTTCAACTTCGCATCCCCAACAATGTAAAACTCACTCTCGCCCGCCCATGTTGGAAGTTAATGTACTTTCATTTGTTTTTGTCAATCATCTTTTTTAATTTTAATTTTTTCAATTGCAGTTGACATTCAATATTAGTTTCAGGTGTAGGGCATAGTGATTAATGCATTTTCTGGGAAACTATCAACACAAAAAATAGAATCGTAAAATTGTAGATCTAGAAGAATGTTGGAATAGAGCTATTCCTTATCCACTCGTGGAGAAACATTACCTGAGGTCTCCAGTGTCTTTCCAGGGTCACACAGCCAATCAGGAGCACTGGTGACATCCGCCTTAGAGGAGTTTATCCTTGTGCTGTGCAAAGAGCTCTTCTTTGGTAAGAACAAGCCAGCGTTGTTGTATCCATCAAAATGATATCTGTAAAATAAACTAAGATTATCAGACTTTCTAGTATGGGTCAAAATTGGGAGTAGTTCATCAAAGGATATGGCAGATTTTTATTCAGGATACACACTAAGATATTTCTGGACTCTTGCAGAATCTCGCTGTGCTAGAAATAAAAAAGTTTAGGAGATTCAAGATGTAGGGTCTTGAGAAGAGAACAACCAACTTGGAGGTTAGAGAAGCTCCTGAACAGGGAGAGGGTGGGGTGGGTGAAAAATGAGCCTGGCCATTCAGATAGGGTGGAAAGGGGCCACTGTTGCCCAACACTCACTCAGCCTTGGGGGAAGGGTATGATTGCTTTCTGAACATCAGGCTTGTCCATACAACACACTTCAGACAAAGATGCATAGGTGCAAGTGATAGGTGTTATCTCCAGGCAGCAGTTTTAACAGTGAGTGCGTAACTCACCATGTTCTCATTTGCTGGGTTTGGAATCGTGGAACTCTGTGTTTGCTTTAGCGCCTGCGATAAATCCCAGGTGGCTACAGTGAGAGGTCTGTTTGCAAGTCCCTAATGGACACACAGTGTGAACAGGAAATGTGGCTTGCTATTTTAAGCTGTTGGAGTTTAGCATGACACAGCCCATCCAGTCTAGAAAAGACTGTGGAGCCTGTTCATTCTGAGAAGCATGGTGTATGAATCTAACCGGGTGAGGTTGGATTCCAGCTCAGTTAAGCACCTGTAATTTGCCTGCATGTAAACCCCTCATGTCCTGGATTTGATGGCACCGTAAAGGATTTTGTAGAGTCTTTGCAGTGTCTCAAGCCAAATGATGATTCATAACAGAATGAGGATCAGAAAGGACAATGGAATAAAGCTGGACTCCCTGCCTGCCCAGGCAAAGCCCCTAGACTCCACAAGTCGAGAAGACCAGTGTCAGATCAAGAGGCCACGCATCCCCATTTACATTTCACCCTTGGCATTCCCATCGCATCTTTGCTTCCATTTCACATCTCAGTGGCCTGCTCATCCATTTCCAGTGGCATCTGATGGGCCTGAGCAGGCAAGTCTGCTCATCGATTACATATGCATGAGAGTGCATGTGTGCCTACATATGTGCACATAGATATACTCACATATTCAGAAATACTTGCTAGCTACAGAGAATGTACTCTTTTCTGTATAGAAGCTGTCTAAACCCTCCAGCTTCCCTAGTAGCATTAACGTAAGTCTAACACTTAGCAGTGGATTCCTATTAGAGTTGGGGCCATGGCTGCAGTTGCTGCCAGTGGTCCAAACCCAGCGTATTATCTCATAACGGGTGCTGGTGTCGTGCAGGAAGAAGGTAAAGGCCTTTTCTCTTATATCACTTCAGCCTACACCCTTCTCCCAAGAGCAGAGGCAGTGTACTAGGCAAGTTAAGCAGCACTGGAAATGTCTAAATCAAATGGTTTAAATATGAGTAAAAAAGAACTAGCTGATCAATAGAATTCAGAAGCCAAAGCTGAAATTCACCTCCCAATGGATCCATTCTGTGCATTTTTGTTCTCATCTTCACTTTTCAGGTAGAGTCTACCTGTATATGAGAATCCCAGAGCATGAGTGTTGAGGGGTGCACTGGTCCAGTCTCCTCATTTTATTGATGAAGAAGCTGAAGCCCAGAGAGATTAAGTGGAACACCACCTTCAGCAGGCTGCTGCATCCGCAGGGGGCTGGGAGAGTTCCAGGACCAGGCAAGCCACTGGCTGATTTACATAAAGGAGACCAGCCTTTGAAGCTGAATCTTTTTTTTTAATTGTTTTATTTTTTTTAAATAATTACTTTATTGTTGTTCAATTACAGTTATTTGCATCCTCTTCCCTCCCCTGCTCCCCTCCCCTCCAACTCCACCTCCCCCCCCAGCATCCCTCCTCCCCCTTAGTCCTGTCCATGTGTCCTCTACAGTGATTCCTGAAAACCCTTCTCCCCATTGTCCCCTCCCCCCTCTCCCTCTGGCTATTGTTAGACTGTTCTTAATTTCAGTGTCTCTGGTTATGTTTTTCTTGCTTTCTACTTTTGTTGATTATGATCCAGTCAAAGGTGAGATCATATGGTATTTGTCCCTCACTGCCTGGCTTACTTCACTTAGCATAATGCTCTCCAGTTCCATCCATGCTGTTGCAAAGGGTATAAGCTCCTTCTTCCTTTCTGAAGCTGAATCTTGATTGGGACGAACTTGTTCCTTTCTTTCTGACATTTGCATCAGCACGGCCGTCGTCAGCCTTTCATCATGTGCCTGTTTACTTTGTGTTTCACCAAATGCTCTTTATATGACTTGCAGGGACTATTTTGGTAGCTTCCTAGACACGGAAATGTTTTGTTTAGGCCCCACCTTGTGTTCAGGGTGTCTGGGGCCCCTTGAAGTTGATTGCATTTGAAAGAGAAAGGACAAGGAGTCAGACAAACAAAAGGAGATAGTTATACATCTGGCTTCCAATCCTTTTCCTTCCCGCCCCCACATGCCTCTCTCCCTGTTCCTTCCTTCCCCGCTACGGTTAGAACTCTGTACCAGTCATTGAAATAGTTCTGGAAGCTGAATTAGAAAGAATTTTGGACATAAAGTTCACACTCTAGAGAGTGGCCACAATATCAGAATTTCATCCGTTATTGCAGTCTTAAATCTCAGAGCCCTTCGGAAACATCTATGTCTACCACAAGTTATAATAGAGCTATAAATTTTTTTCTGTAATAAGTAATTTTTCCATGAAAACAACACTTCTTAGTCTTCCAGGACTTATATTGCTGTTGGGTTTTTTAAGCATTTTTTTAAATGGAAAGATTTCAAATTCTCTAAGCATGATGCATTTTTAATCGAACAGAGCTTGACTTCTCAGTAGAAACCCATCTTCAGGAAGGGAACTTATTCCCAGAGGAGCTTTTCTGACTTCACCCTCCAAAAAGCTAGGAAGGTTAATTTATGAACCCTCACATGTGTAGGAAGTATCTTTGGACCAAGGAAAGGAGCCAACTACTTTTCCCTTTTGCTGTGGACAAGTCAAGATGTGTCAAAATGAAACTTAAAAATGAAGATCAAATCTTAGGATATCTACTCTTGTGACAAGTATACATGAAAATGGATCTCCTCCGTTGGGGGAGCATTAGAAAATATCTTCCCATTCAACATACAGTTTAAGCATCTTTAATCTGAATTAGTTCAGATAGATTCTTGCCTAAAGGCAAAAGTATGCATTAAACATTTTATCACCAAAGTCCCTACTATTCTGATCTCAGATCCCAGAAAAAAAATAATAGAAATCAAGATCCCCAGGTAGAAGAATGAGGTCTCCCTGGAGTAAAACCCAAAATACCAGCCCTCACGTGGTCAGCAAGAAACGTGGGTTCCTCCAGGAAACCCCAATCTGCTCTAAGTGGGTACCACATGGACACCAAAAGGCAGACGGCAAGAGCTCTGGACTTCATACTTTGATGCTTTTTAGAGATTGAGTTTTTGAGACAGGAAATTCAAAGACAGTTAAAGTTCAACTAACTCTTTGAAAAATAAAGCTAGACAACACCTTTTCAGTCATTCAGCATTTACTGAGCCCAGTAGGAGCCAGGGACTGGAGCCTGAGCAAAAGACATGGTTCCTGTCCCCGTGGAACTCACAGCCACGCATTCAGAGTTCTTTAACCCACATGTGATGAGAATTACAAAAAGGGGGGCAGGTAGCCTTAAAAAGCCTAATAGGTGTAACCCGAACTAAGGAGATGGGGAGGGCCAGCCTGGGGAAATAACCTTTAGAGACCCTTAAATGAGACCTAGAGGAAGGGCAGGAGTTAGGTGGCAAAGAAGTCACTGAGTGAGAATGTGTTTCAAGCAGTAGTGGCCTATAGAAGCAAGGATAGAGAGTCTGTCTTAGGAACTTAGTTTGGGTTGCTTAAACAAGAATCATTTATTTCTCACAATTCTTGAGGGCGGAAAGTCCAAGACCAAAGTGCCAGCAGACTGAATGTCTTGTGAAAACTCTCTTCCTGGTGTGCATACAGCCACCTTCTTCCTGTGGCCTCACGTGTGAAGCAAAGAGCTCACTCCATCCTGGCAACACCACCTCATGATCTGATCGCCCCCAAATCTCCCATCTCCAAATTCCACCACATTGGGGGTTGGGTTTCAACATAGTAATTTCAGGGGTGTACAAACATTCACACAGCAAGGCTTGAAAGACTCGAGTGTAGAAAGTGAGGGTGAAGTGATTAGGCGAGAGATTAAAATAAAGACAGGCACAGCTAGATCAAGGAGCTCACCGCAGATTATGATAAGAAATGTGGGCCCTGGCTGGTGTAGTTCAGTGGATTGAGCGAGGGCTGCGAACCAAAGAGTTGCCGGTTTGATTCCCAGTCAGGGCACATGCCTGGGTTGCGGGCCAGGTCCCCAGTGAGGGCCACGTGAGAGGCAACCACACATTGCTGTTTCTCTCACTCTCTTTCTCCCTCCCTTCCTTTCTGTCTTAAAAAAAAAAAAAAAAAGAAATGTGGGCTTCAGTTTAAGGACAATGAGAAGCCAGTGGCAGGTTTTAAGTAGAGAAATAAGACTAAATTTGCATTTTTGAAAACTCAGTTACAGTGCGGAGAACGGTGTGCAGGGGATTGAGGGTGGTGCTGAGAGATGATTTATGAGATTATGGAGTAGCCCAGGTGAGGGGTGCGAGTGTGTGGACTGAGATGGCAGCAATGGCTGTGGATAGAAGTGGATGGATTCACGTGCTATTTAGGAAGAAGAGCGGAGGAAATGTTGATGATAGATTGGATATAATAGGAGGTGAGGAAGAAGGTTGGGGTGATTCATCTACGGGGTTTTTATCTGAGCAGTAAGTGACGTAGGGCTGTCCTGTGCGGAGACAGAAAATGACCGCTGAGAGGAAATCAGGTTCCAGGAGAGCTGGAGTCAAGATGGCGAGTCCAGCCACAAATACATGGCACTTTGAAAGCTGTGACGTGGAGGAGACCTGCCAGAGATAGACTGAATATACGTCCTAGTTCTCCCAGAACACTTCTGGTTTATGTGTGCTGTCCCAGTATTCTGTCCAGTTCCGCGTTTGTTCCAGAATGTCTTCTATTTAAGCAAACTGTTGTTTTAACTGTTGCAATCAAATGCGCTGTGAGGAGCTTAATAGACTCCTATATCATGGGCCCCCTTCTGCCATGGTCTCATTCGTTATTGAGACCATTAGCTGGCTGCCTTTTATCTCCCCCCTTGAATGTCAGATTTCCTCAGGGCTCAGCCACTGGACCTTCTTTCCTTTTATTTACACTAACTCCCTTGAAGATCTCATCCAGACTCCTGTCTGTAAACACAAATATCAGTAGCTTCCTAATTTCTATTTTCAGCCTAAACATGAATTCTAGATACATATATCCAGCCATCTACTTGATATCTACTTGAATGTCTAATAGTTAAATATCTCAAACTCCGGCATCCACGACTGGGTTCCTGACCTTTCCCCAGAAACTGTTGCTGTCATATTTTAGTGAATGTGAATTGTATTTCTTCTAATTGCTCAGCCCAAAAATCTTGCAGTCATCCTTGGCTTCTCTCTTCCTTTTTCCCCTACATCCAACTGGTTTTCAAAGAAACTCATAACTTCTCACTACCTCTACTACTGCAACGCTGACTTAAGCCACTGTTTCCATGGTCTATATTATTTCAATAGCCTTCTAGTGGGTCTCCTTCTAATTTGCCTTCCTATGGCCCATGTTAGCACAGCATCCTATTAAAATATTAATCCAGCCCTGGCTGGTGTAGCTCAGTGGATTGAGTGCGGGCTGGGAACCAGAGGGTCCCGGTTCAATTCCCAGTCGGGGCACATGCCTGGGTTGCAGGCCAGGTCCCCAGTGAGGGCCACGTGAGAGGCAACCATACATTGCTGTTTCTCTCCCTCTCTTCCTCCCTCCCTTCCCCTCTCTCTAAAAATAAATAAAAAATAAAAATTAAATATTAATCCAATCATGACATTTCTCTGCTCAAAATTAGCAATGGCCTCTACATACCTACTAGAATGGCTCTATACCTATACTTCTACCTACCTATTAGAATGAGGAATCCTAGAGGATTTTGCTAGAGAAATGAAAATTCTTGTTCACACAAAAACCATATACAAATATTTATCACAGCATTATTTGTAATTGCTAAGTACTAAAACCAAATCAAATGTCCTTCAACAAGTAAAATTGTATTTCTAATTTTACATTAGAAATTTTACATTTTACTAATTTTTCATGTGTGGTAAGGCCACACAATGAAATACACTCAGCAATGAAAGAAAAATTACAAACTAATTAATATACACAGCATGTATTACATAATGCAAAAGAAGGCAGTTTCCAAAGGTCGCCTATTCTAGGATTCCAGATACATGACATTCTGGAAAAGGCAAAAATATCAGGACAGAGGACAGGGAACAGACCTGTAGCAGCGAGGAGTTGCAGTGGGCGGGGGTGGGGATGGTCTAGCCACAGGGGACGGCACAAGGGAGTTTGGGAGGCGACTGAGCTGTTCTTTCCGGTGCTGACTATACAAATCTATGCGCGTGTGACAGCTCGGAGTTGTACAATGAGAAAAGTATTTTACCGTAAATTTTAAAAATAATAACTGAAAAGGTATCTGAATCAAATAATTGCAAAATAGTATGATTTGTAATTTATTTAGAAGATAGATGTCTGTCATACTGCTCTCTATACTTTACTATATTTGAAACACACCCTGAGTGAAAATTTAAATATCAAAAATGAATATTCTCATGTTCTCGGCCACTGAGGACTGCGTGCTGCCGCGTATTCGTTGCCTGTGGTCAAGCTGTAATTATGTCCACGTGGTGCTAAGAAATCACCTGAGTGGTAGCCCTGAGCCTTCAATGTACAGGAAGGCAAATTTGATTGCTGTTAAATTGATGTCCTAATGGCAAAATGACAATAATTACCCAAAACTACCATTTTTTTCATGCTGGATTATTTTACTCATTTAACTTTTACTCAATAAAAGTTACAACCTGTACTGGGCATTTTAAATTAAGAAGTACTTTCATAAGAATAAGACCTTAGTGTCCTGAGTTATTTAACAAACTGAAGCTTGATCTGCCATGTGTAACATTAATCGTCGTATAGATGGGTGAGAAAAGAAGAGAGGTAGACAGAAACTTGTAAACGATGCTTTAAAACCAGCTCAAGACCCAGTAACTTCACAGTGCACTGCACAAAGTTGTTTGGGAGTTAAAACAGGGGCAAGTCGTGGGGAACTTGTGCATCCCATGGCGCATAGTAAGAGTATAGACGCGCTAAATTCAATATCTGAGCTTAATTTGAAATATAATTTTGTTGTAGAAGTGTGTAAGATTGACAGGCATAAAGAATCTGTTCCTAGTTTCATGTTTCCACATACATGTTTAAGTAACATGGTCCTGGAAACAATTTATGTCAATCCCAGGGATTCAGAATCTTTTCCTCGTAGTATTTCAGAACCACGGCCCTGCAGCAGACTCTTCTGGGTAGGAGTCGCTCTCACAAGAGTAAAAGTGCTTCATGCTTTGGAAATGCCAGTTGTCTTTTTTTTCTCTCCAAAATGTGATAAGGCCAAGCATACTTTCAGCCTGGGGAAAGGAGACGGCAGGCCCTGGGCTGTCCGCTGATGGGAGGGCAGTGGGCGTGGAGTCCTCTTCAGGCCGTAGAGCTTCCGCCGAGCAAGGAGCAGCCTGGCCCGGCGGCTGAACTCACTGCGCTCCCTCCTTCCCTGCGACCCGCAGTCCCTGCAGCTACCCCTGAAACTCTACCCAGCTCCCAAACATTTACTGACCAATGCCCTTACTGCCACCAGTAATACCCAACAGAGACCAGAAATTTGACTCTGTGTCAGCTTTGTTAACTCCTTCTAGAAAAAAAACCAACCTGCTTTCCCAAAACCCATAAGATAAGGTCTTTGCATACTTTGATGTTGCTCTTCCCCAAAACCCACCGCTCAGTTTTACTCACATTGATTCCACAAACATTTATTGAGTACCTAAAAATGCAATACAAGGGGAAATCTGAAACCTTCTGTTTCTCCTGTTTCTTCCCTTCCTCTGACAGTGGTCTGCAAACTCTCCTTAGTCCCTGCTAATATTCTGGCTGCACATTTCAGCTTCCCCATGTCATGGCCTTCATTGTTGCTGCTACCATGCCTGGCCGTGCCTGGCCATGCCTTGTCTCCTGGTCCCATTTCTTTTGATGGAGAAAAAGGACCCTCTCACTAACAAGGCTATGTCCCTAAAACCCCAAAGAGAAGAGTCTCAGTCTCAGTTCTCTTTAATGATTTATGCATTAACTGTTTTATTGTTTTCTAAAGTATTTTCCCCTTTGCTCATTAAAATAAAAAATTCTGAGTAGCTAGTCAAGTAATATTTTAAGTGGCATCAAAAAGTTTCATATCCAAGAGTCCATGCTACAGACCTGTATATGAATCCTTAAACTGAATCCAAACAGGCAGGGTCACTTTCTCCCCTCGACGTGACTTTAGTTACCTGCCCGATTTGATCATTAGCCAGAAGGTTAAGATTGTTTCATTTAAGAATCTTTGTTGCAGGGCCAACCAGCCACTCCAGAATCTGGTTATTTCCTTACAAGAGTCTCCTTAGATACTTGTCACTCAACACATTTTGCATAACAGGGTACCACTTGCTAAATATACCAGGCATAACAAAAAAAATTTAAACTATAACCAAGCTATTTAATTATTTTTTGCCCAACCTTCAAATGGACATTATTCATTAATTCCCTTCACCCTTTCCAACCTCAAAAATGTCTCACATTTACACAAAACACACAAGAACACAATTTCTCTATTGAACACTAATTGATCTGTCAATCAAAATAGCTACCTATAAAGACTTGACTCATGTGGCTCAGTGGGTTGGGCATTGTCTCGCAAACCAAAAGGATGCTGATTTGATTCCCATCAGGACACATGCCTGAGTTGTGGGCCAGGTCCCCAGGTCGGGGTGTGTGAGAGACAACCAATTGATGTTTCTCTCGTACGTTGATGCATATTGCTGTTTCTCTCCCTCTCTTGGTCCCTCCCTTCCCCTCTAAAAATAAATAAAATCTTAATAAAAAAAAAAAAGCTACCTGTAAAAAAGTAACCAGTAGGCAGTGGTGGGAAATATTTGCATAGCATTTTACTACTTCCCTTTGGGAGGGTTGAAAGTCCTTTTTTCTCATTGCCATTTTGTAAAAGTTAGAAATCAACTTTGCTCAATCTACTGAAAATTAATAATGCTATATCTAGTAATCTTTACATTTTTAAAGTATCTTACAACAGACAATTTGAACATCCTATGAAATGTCAGATGATGTTTTTTTCTGAAATTTCTGAATAGTTTTCTAAGTTACCGAAGACTGCTTTTTCAACTAGAGAAGGATGTCAGTTTGTCCATCAGTACATTCTCATTTCATATTCCGCCCCAATGAGGAAAAAATAGCATCTGTGGAGAGGCTCGGGACAGAAAATCTATTGCTCCAATAACTGGGTGCACAGGTCTCTCTAAGCTGACTTTTCAAACTCTGTCGTCCGTTTGGCTGCAGGTCTCGTGTATTTTGGCCCATTCCACTGGCTTCAGCTCAGCTCATGCAGACACACATGGAGGGGGCTGAATTCAATATAAGGTAGACAATTTATGAGCACTTATAGTTGTACACCACCCACGAGCAATTAAACCTGGAAAGAAACTATGGATATCCTCTGCTGCGATGTGAAAATCCCCGTCCCCCCGCACCTCACTTTTTCCAGACTACCTTTTCCAAAGCGTGAATGCTCACAGTCTGGAGCCAGGCAACGGGGAGCCATTTTTCACAGCCTGAAGCATTCCTTTGATTTCAGCTCTACTGTGAGCAACATTTTTCCCCTCTGGGCTTCCCCCTCCCACCCCGTGTCACAGTGCATTTCACACAAAACTACAAAGAACTGGAAAACCCTGGCTACACACCAGCCCCCCAACAATGAGAAGGCACAATGGTGAGTGTCAGCACACACATTTTTAAATTTGACCTTGCACTGAAAAAAAAAAAAAAAAAAAAAACAGTATACGGAGGAAATGCTGTTGCTGAGACCTACCGGGAACAAGCTATATCTGGAATAATTGACTTCGCTTTCCATCACTTCTCTGTTGTTTTAGGTTTCTCCCAATTTCCACTTTACAAAATGGGTCTAGTGACACACCACCTATCTGTCCGTCATCTGTCCATCCGTATTCTCTTTAGACTGATGGTGGCAGCATCAAGGGCCAGCGTTGACTGACAGACATCAGGATACTAACCTGGGAAGTAGAAGAAGGGGGCTGAGGTTAAAAAGAAAAAGACAGGGGCCAGAGGAAAGGAGGGGTGCACCTGGAGGGACACCTTTGAGGAAGGGCGTCCTGCTGAACAGAGGCAAGTGGAGACGCAACTGAACGTGAAAAGCCAGTGAGCTCAGTCACCTCGACAGAACTTGTGCCAGCAGAGAGATCTAGAGAGTGGGGCGAAGGATGTGAGATTTTTCCAGAAGAGGCCATTGGGCAGGTTATGCAGCAGCAAAAGTTAGACTGGTATGGTGATGCTTCCAGATATTTCACATGGAACGGAGAGGAATCTAGCAAAGCCTCACTGAGTTTCCACAAGTTTCTAAGTGTTAGATGTTTTGGAGAAGAGACTGGCCAGTGTTGCAAAGGACACACTCACACTTAGAGATTAAACTGCATTAAGCTAATGATAGGGGAATGCTGTGTAATTGTAATTTACCGATATTTTTATTATTTTTTTCTAATCTTCACCTTTATTCATTTAGTCATTATTCATTGAGCTTCTACCGTAGCGCTCATAGTACCATCGAGAAGGCAAGGGCTTATCCAAAGAAATTGTAGGCTCCAGGATAGTTAAGAGTCACATGATCTCCCAATGCCCTGCCCTTCATCGACACCATCCCCTGCAACGGCTGTTGACAATTTGAGTAACTGTTATCCATTTCACCTTGGCAAGGAGATTATCCCTGCTCTCATCAACTGGATGAGCAACCTAATCACAGACTCCCCTTTTGAGGATCCATTTTCAGGAACAAATCTTGGTTTCGTTTACCGGATCGGCCAGGTTCCCAGCAGCAAACAGATGGTACCCTCAAAAGAATAACTAGAGTTTAATGAAGGGTTATTTAAAGGAGCGTGGGCAAAGCGGTGTTAGGGCAATAAGAAATGGTAAGGTACCTGGCTAGTATGAGTAAGAATGCTGTTACCACCCCTTAGGTTGAAGATACCAAAAAGGAATTGTTTGCTGGGATTAAGGGAAAGCTGAAGATGTAGGGAAGCCATCCAGCAGGACCTGTGGCTCTGGGTAGAGGAATCCAGCCACTGCAAAGTAACTGCGACAGGAAAGGAGCCAGGGAACTAAGTGACCTGACGTTTCTTCCCTCACACCTTGCAGTCCCCTGCGGATGCCTCCCATTGGACAAACCCAGTAAGAAGCCAGTGGAAAGAGGACCCTGCCAGCTGCCGGAGCCAGAGAGGGTAGCCTCACAAGGCGCGGAGTGGGATGGAGAAGGCTAGAGAGCAGGTCTAGGAGGAAAAACAATTTCCAGCAGTGATTTTATTCATGGTCTTTGGAACCCAAGAAGTACCTATACAGTGGCAGCCGATGTGTCAACCCCCTGTCTGACACAGTCATCGATTAGCGTATGAGTGGTGTGGAAACTGAGCTTCTGGCCCTCCAGCTCCTGGTCTTTCCTTCTGACATCACCAGAGCAGGAGAAGGCAAACACCACGCCGCCTCCTGCAGCTGCGTATGGGCCTGTGTGTTCACCTTTCCCTATTAAACTAACTTCCAGGGCCTGGAAGGTGCATGTGCTTAGGAATTAAACATACTGGAACCTGAATTTCAGCTCTGACATTTACAATCTGAATGACAATGGGCAAGTTACTTAGTAACTTTGAACATTAGTTGTTCCATCTGTGTAATCTGGAATAATAACCATCCTAACAAAAATGTTGCAAAGAGTAAATGAAATAATGGAAAGTTCTTAATAGGGTTTTTCACACATGGTAAATACTCTTTAAATGTTCCTTTTCCATACTGACCTTTTTCTTGTGCTGCTGCAGCCGTGTAAAACATAATTGTAACTCCCTTTATGAGAGAACCCAGTCCAAGTTCCAAGCAGCTTATAAAACAAAAAGCTTTTAATACAACCTGTTTTTGAGTTGAGAGGGGCCTGTATTCAGGCAAAAGAGTCAAGGGTGGTTGACGAGCATATTCTCAGAAATGATAGGACCACTTGAATGAGGTTGGAGTGAGTTCACTCTGCTAGAAATAGGTAAGTATGTGAGACAGGTTACCCAGCGAGAGGAATAGCCTGATGTGTCCGCATAGACGCTGAGGAACAGACTCTGGGGAACAGAACACCCACAAAACTACTCACAGAGGTTAACTCCAGACCAGAATGGGGCTGGAGAGCTGTGGGCAATAAAAGCAGAGTCACACTTATTTTTCTGTATATGTAAGTGTTGCTTAACTATTTTTAATAAACATATGTACTCATTCTGCCCAACTTTAAAAAACATTTAAAACTGTTAACATGGTTTATGTGCAAGACAAAAGTCAGTATTATGGACAAAGGAAACTGTCTGATATAGATGTTTTTCACTAAACCTATAAGGAACTACAGACAGAGAAATGATGATGCGTTAATAACATGGCATAACCCTAATTTATTTACCAAAGAAGGAAAGCATTGCAATGATTCAGCGTCTGGTATGGAAGCAAATGCTGCCAGCCATTATGTTGCACTATAAGCTCCGGGACAATCTATCTGTTTATTCTTATTTATCCCTAATGCCTAATCTACTAACTATTATATGCTCAGTAGCAACTGTTGTATGAGAAAATTAATAATTTCTTAAAATCGCGAGACCGAGTGGTATATTGATCAGAACACAATTAAATCACTTTTCGTGAGCGCTTCCCAACTTCCCTGAGCCTCAGTCCCCTCATCTGTAAAACGGGGGAGTTGATGGCATAAGAAGTTCCAAGACTGTAACTTTAATAGACCCATAAGGGCCCAGCAGGGGTGTCCAACCTGCAGCCCGCACACGGTCCAGGATGGCTATGAATGTGGCCCAACACAAAATCATAAATTCACTTAAAACCTGTTTTTTGCCCATCAGTTTTTGTTAGTGTTTGTGTATTTAGTTTGTGGCCCAAGACGACTCTTCTTCTTCCAGTGTGGCTCAGAGACACCAAAAGTTTGGACACCCCTGGAAAGTTTTGAAAACTGACATTGAGTCTCCAATTATTTATTTTATCAAGTAAGAATTTAAAAAATCATCATCTTACATTTTAACACCAAAAATATAAGAGAGACATAATTCAGAAGAGGGAACGATTTTCCTACAAAAGGACAATGGTCAACCTAACACTAGTGCACACACACAAGCACAGGCATGCACACTCATTCAGGTGCACACAAAATTGTATAATAAATTTGACAGAGTCACAGCAGATTTTGAATCAAGGGAGGTTTCTTCATCTCTAAGATATTGTAAAAGCTTTTTAATCTTTTGTTACTTTTAATTATATTTTATTGGTTATCCTATTGCAATTGTCCTGATGCCCGCCCCCCGCCCCCGCCCTTGCCCTCCCAACCAGCGCCCCCACTCCGTCAGGCAACCCTCTCACCATGTTCATGCCCACGGGTCGTGCATATGAGCTCTTTGGCGACTCCACTCCCTGTGCTGCACTTCACTTCCCCACGGCTACTCTGTAACTACCTGTTTGTACTTCTTGATCCCCTCACCGCTTCACCCATTCCCCTCCTATCAAAACGCTCTCAGTATCCATGATTCTGTCTCTGTTCTTGTTTGCTTAGTTTGTTTTTTAGATTCAATTGTTGAAAGATATGTATTTTTTGCCACCATGTTGTTCACAGTTTTGATCTTTACTTTTCCTTAAATAAGTCCCTTTAACATTTCGTATAATGATGGTTTGGTGGTGATGGACTCCTTTAGTTTTTTCTTGTCTGGGAAGCTCTTTATCTGCCCTTCAATTCTAAATGATATCTTTGCTGGGTACAGCAATTTTGGCTGTAGTTCCCCGCTTTTCATGACTTTGAATATTTCTTGCTAATCCCTTCTAGCCTGCAGAGTCAGTGACAGTCTTATGGGAACTCCCCCATAGGTAAATAACCTCTTTTCTCTTGCTGCTTTTAAGATTCTCTCTTTATCTTTAACATTTGGAATGTTAATGATGATGTGTCTTGGAGTGGGCCTCTTTGCACGCTTCTTGTTTGGGACTCTCTGTGCTTCCTGGACTTGCATGTCTATTTCCTTCACCAAATTAGGGAAGGCTTTTTTTTTTTTTTTCATTATTTTTCAAATAGATTTCCAATTTCTTGTTCTTTCTTTTCTCTGTCTGGCACCCCTATGATGCAAATATTGGACCTCTTGAAGTTGTACCAGAGGCTGCTTACACTATCCTCATTTTTTTGGATTCTTTTTTCTTCTTATTGCTCTGATTGGGTTTTGTTTTGTTTTGTTTCGTTTGTTTTGGTTTTGGTTTTGGTTTTTTGCTTCCTTATCTTCCAAATCATTGATTTGGTTCTCGGCTTCATCCACTCTACGGTTGTTTCCCTGTAAATTGTTCTTTGTTTCCATTAATTTGTCCTTCATTTCTGATTGGATCTTTTTTATGTTGTTGAGGTCCTCACTAAGTTCCTTGAGCATCCTTATAAACAGTGTTTTGAACTCTGCATCTGATAGATTGCTTATCTACATTTCATTTAGCTCTTTTTCTGAAGTTTTGACCTGTTCTTTCATTTGGGCCATGTTTCTTTGTCTCCTCATTTTGGTAGCCTCCCTGTGTTTGTTTCTATGTATTAGGTAGAGCTGCTTTGACTCTGTGTCTTGGTAGTATGGCCTAATGTAGAAGGTGTCCTGTAGAGTCCAGTGGCACAGCCTCCCCTATCACTCCAGCTGGGTACTCGAGGTGATCCCTTTGTGTGGGCTGAGTACACGCTCCTTTTGTAGTTGAGGCTTGGTTACTGTTAGCATATCAATGTGAGGGGTTTACTCAGGCCAATCAGCTGTAAGGACTGGCTGTGACTACTGACCACCAACTTCCATCCTCCATGGAGGATCAGCTGTGCAGGGGCAGGGTGTTGGTGCTCTGACATGGTCTGTAGCCATCCACTGGGTGTGCTGGCCCTGGGGTTTCCTGGGTAGTGCAGGCCAAGGTCAGCCCCATCTGTGTTTTTCCCAGGGCCACCTTGCCTGAACTATAAGACAACCTGAGATGGCTGCTACTTGTGCTGGGCTTGAAGATTCCCAGGTGAAGCCAAGCTGTGAATCTAGGCTGGCTGCAGCTAGTGCTGGGGTTGGGGCTCACTGAGGCCAGCTGTTGCTTATTTGAGAGGATTTAGGACGTTGTGAAGCATTAGCCAAGTCCAGCAATTCATAGGGAAAAGCATCTTGAGTGGGCCCGTAAGTTGGGTCAAATGGTGTTTGCCAGGTTGATGGGGTTTCAGATATGGCACAAGCTTGCCAGCTCTGTGGGGGAAGGGTTTAGAAAAGGGACAATGCCCTCCGCTCACCTTGATGCCAAACACTTCAGTTTCTCCCTGTATGCCACTAGTGCCTTGCAAGCTGCTACCTTGGTGCTGGAGCTCAGAGGGAGTGAGTCTGAGTAGGTGAGTCTGCGTGTGGGTTCTTTAAGGGGAACTGCTTGGGGCTCTGGCAGTGGCTTCCACTGACTCAGTCCCCACTGGTTTTTGTAGCCAGAAGTTGTGGGGACTTATCTTCCTGGCACTGGAACCCTGGGCTGGGGGACCTGATATGGGGCTCAGAACCCCCACTCCTGAGACATCCCTCCCAAATTTGTATCCACCTCACGTGGGTGAAGGACCAGCCCGTTCTGCATTTGCGCCCCTCTCACCAGTCTACCCGGTCCATTGTTGTCAGACCTTCATTCAGCTTGAATTCTGATGGTTCTGAGTGATGGTTGTTCTATATTTTAGTTGTAATTTTGATGTGGTTGCGTGAAAAGGTAGCCATGTCTTCCTACGCTGCCAGCTTGACTGGAAGTCATGAACTGGTTTTTTTTTTTTTCTAAATTTACTTAATGTTTTATTTTACAAGTATAACATATGTGCATATTTGTTTTAAAAATCCAAACAGCGCTGATGAATGAAGCCCACCCAAAGCCTCCCTGACTCCCCAAGTTAACTACAGTTAAAGTATAGTGTATCATCTTCCAGGCTATTTTCCGTGATAATATACATATAGTACCGGTATAGCTTTTTTAAGGACTAGAACTTATTCTAAACAGTCCATCAGTTTTCGGAGTAGAGAGCTACATATGTAGTAATGATCAACTCAACTGAATGTCAATAACATTTAGGGAAAATATGTGTTGGGCTTAATTCAGTAGGGTGGCACTTTGCCATACATTCCTCATAGTGGGCAAGATGCTTGAGTTTAAAAGTTTTTCTGATCTCAGCAGGCAATTCATTCTTGCATTTCACACATGAGGTCCCAAGTTCCTATCTTGGGATGAAGATTTGATGAGGAAGATAAAATGCTGAGGAGCGTGCAGAGGAAGAGAGCAGATGGACGTTTGAGAGAACTCTAAAAGGGCTCAGTGAAATCGTCCCCAAGGCTATCCAGAGGGCAGGCGAGGGACAGGAAACCAGGGTCTGGAAGTGGAGTAGTGTTCTCAGCATGGAGCCCAATATCTAAGGCTGTGTTTGGGGGCATATATTAGTGAATGGAAGCAACTTCCATATCTGTAGGCTCACATCACCTAATTCTCTAAGAACACAAATCAGACCGAGGAAACACTGGAAGGAAGTCCTGAGAGGCCTCCAGGAGGCTGGGGCAGTGGCTCCCAAGTGCCTGTGGATGTTAGACTTTTCCCAGGCTTCACAATGTGAAAGCAGCATAATCCAAAATCCCAACCACTGAGTTAGTGCTCCATATTTGCTCACAGACATGAGCAAATATTTGCATAGACAAAGGCAAAGAAAAGTCGAAGCAGTTGGTTTGAATTGGGGCATGAATGATCCCTGTTTGTGCTCACCATTTATTCAAATTTAATAAATGATTGCATACGTTGATTTGGCTGAGACAACCTGAAAGTATATAGTCTACATGACTTTACCCTTTAAATATCAAGAGTATTGTTCATGTTCAATACTCTTGGGAAACGGGAAAGAAACCAGTCCCTTGGTATGAATTTGGTCAAGTACATTCTCCTCTCTGCAAGTAATTTCTTCACGTACGTAAGGAATGGCAAACACCCTACTCCCATGGCGCTGTGCCACCAGCTCACACACGGCAGCCATCCTTAGGGTCGCACAGAACTTGACTCTCTTGAGGATGCAGACTCAATGCCCTTCTCCGTCCTTCCCAGGGTCCTGCTCCAGGCAGCCTCTGTTAGCAGAAGTGGTGCCATCCATTAAGCCTGCTCACCACAGGTGGGCTCAGCTATCTCTACGATCCCTCAGAGATCTAGACTACAGCTATTCTCTAAGAATACCCATCACAAGGAGGGAAAATAACATCCTTGAAATAAAAAGTGTATCGGTATTTAGTCACAGATTCCCATCAACAGAGAAACTCAATCAAGATATTCCAAAGAAAATCTGACTTTTTGCTATCACCAGTCAGTTGTTCCCCATCCTCGTCACACGTAAGAACCCCCCACCCCTGGGATCTCTTCAGAAACACCCATTCTTGGGACTCCCCAGGCCTGGGGTGGGGCCCAGACACTGACATTCTTTAACAGCCTCACAGGTGATTTTACTGTGCAGCCAGAGGTAAGAACTGCTCGATTCTATGCTATGCAGCCTCTCGGTCTATGGATGAAATGTCCAGCCGAGATGTTTTCCAGACATTAGTTCACAATTGAGTTTTTCTCATAGCCTTGCCCTGAGCGGGGAGCCAGAGCCAGCAATTCCCGGCTTCCTTGTGGGCTTCTAGCTGCCCCAGGCTGCCTTCCTGGCTTCCGTCTCCCTCTTAATACTTGTTGTCAATCCAAAAAAACTGGGGAAGCTAAAGTGAAATCTTTCTATTTGTTTATGTGGCAACAAGCTCAGAGTCTATGCCTAAAAAATGTCCTTGGCTTTTGACAAAGCCACCTTGGAGATGTGTCTGTTTGAAATAGGCTGGAGCCAGGGCCCTCCCCCAGGAGCCAATCCGCTGAATCGGGCCATGTGAGCAGAGACAGACAGGGTGATTCAAATGCAAGAGTGTTTTTGACATTTTTTGTATCATTTAACTTCAGAGGAATGCAGAAGTTTTAAGGCAGGACTTTGGATTTGACTGTGGAGAACAGGTCAAGTGGAGATTGATTGATGAGATTGATATTTTCCATTTTGGGAAATTCTTGAACTATAATGAGGACTTGGAGTATGGAAATGAATTAAAGGTTTATAACATTTGTTTTAAAGAAAAGATCTCATTATCAGAAGGCAAATGTGTTATCTACCTTTCAAAGCCTTGGAGGGGTGGGGAGGGCTAGAGCTTAGAGCCCTCAAACAGGTATCCATCTATCTGGGAGAAAGGAAAAGGGAGGTAGTCTCATTTTTACATGTAAAAAGAAGAAAAAAATAACCCAATCTTTCTAAAAGTAGCACAAGTTCAAAATTAAAAGCCTCAGCTGCTCTATGATGAATAAAACTGGAGCGACTGACTGTTGAGAAAATGTGACATTAATTGAGAGGTAAGGGTGTGAGAGAAGGCTCAGCGCTACTATGGGAACAGATGAAAAGTGTAAATACTTTTTACCGTGGGCCCTGCCCACGTGTGGATTGCTTCCTATGTTCAGAGGGCTATAGAACTCAATCTCCCTGTCCTCAAGACATCTGCCATCTAGCTAAAGAGGCAAGACAAATGTACAATGTTAAGCAGCAAAAGGATATATAAATACCAATTAAATTTAAAATACAGAAGAGATTTCACAACGTAAGTGAAAAGTAGGCTCCAAAAGTAAAGCTAACAGGGCCCAAGACACAGAAGAGGGTTCTTCTGGCTGGACTAACCGGGGAGGATCCGCTGGGAGCCGGATCCGGAAGGGGAGGGCAAGATGCAGGAGGTAGGGAGAGCACCGGGTGGGGAGTGGGAGAGAGGACACAGCTTACACCAGTCTGGACTATATTGTCCACCTATGCAGCTTTTGGGGGCATGATCAACACACAGGAAACCTTCCCGTAGGTTTTTTCCTGCTCTGAGCATCAGAGGGTCGATGATGATCTCAGTGTGACCTATGACCCTAATTACATAACACCTGCTCAGAGCATCCGACATATAGCAAGTTCTTCAGGGTAAGATCCTGTGTGGAGCAATTTGGGGAGAAAGGGAAAAGTGGAGAAAATTCACATTTATTGAGCTCCTCCACATGCATGCCCTATGCCAAGCCCTTTAAATGTATAAACATTTATTCCTCAAAATAAAAGTACCAAAATCAACAACTCTGTATGGATGGTATTACTGCTCCCAATTAATAGAATAGACAACAGAGGTCTAGGGAAGCTAAGCAATTTGCCAAAGGTCACAGAGCAAATGAGTAGAAATGCCAGGAAGTGACAGAGGTGACTCATGTAATCAAAGGTAAGAATAAAGAGAGACCTGGATATTTCCTAGAGATTTACATTGTTTTATTGTCCTCCGCCTTTCCCCTGTGGGCGCCTTCCTTTCTCTCATCCCCAAATTTTCGTCACATTATTGAATTTCAGACTTCCAAGTGTCTTTAGAAAAGTATACAACCCCTCTCTCTTGGCTTGTAAGGAGCAGGGCCTCAGAGGTAAGCCTGTGTGTGCCAGGTGTCGCACAGCCGGGGGAGCAGGTGCAGAAGCGAGCCCACCATTCCCAGTGCCCGTGGGCCTGACGAGGGACTGGTGAGCAGGAGCAGCAGAGACCCATGTCATCTCTAGGCAGCTGTAAGAGGAGCTCAGTTTTCTGTCAGTTGTCTGACTCACCCCTTATCGGAGATGCTGAAGTACCTACCAATTCCAAATCCTACCAGATTCCTACCCCTTTTGGCTTTAAGAGGCATTCAGGGTATGGCAGAGTGTGTCATTTCCCACATGGCTCTTCTTCTGCAGCCTGAGCAGGGTAAAGAAACGAGTCGTTGAAACACGGAGTGGACCAGAGACTCAGCTGTTCACCCGCAGACCTGCCTCGCCCCCTCAAGTCCAAGGAGAGGCATCCCCGGCAGCGGCGCGCATTTGTCTAGAGGGCCGGTGAAATGTTGTCAAGAAACTAGACTCATTGTAGGTATAGTGTCTGTTTTTACTAAAACACAGATCAACGATGAATAAGTGGTGGCTGTGTTCTTAGGTTTCTGTCGTGTAAATGCAGATTTAAAGGAATGGGCTCAGCGGTCAGGCAGAGGGCTAACTTTATCTCTCACTGATGTCTCTGGTCATTGGATGGGGAGCAGACAGGTTAGCCCTCACCATGGGAGAGAGGGGACCCGGTTTCTGTTGCTTTTGAGCGCAAGCTACTGATGGCTGCTGAGGCCGACTAGACTAGAAAATAGCACATGGGCTAATTTCCTTCAGCCCAAAGGCCAATTGCCACCAAATCTTACTCCCAGGGACTTGGCCAGCAATACTGCCAGACTTGGCAGAAACTGCTCGAAATGGCCATCAGTTTCCTTACGCGCACAAATCATGAAGAAAGATTGGGCGTGCGACATTAAAATAATTAAAGCTTCTTGATTCTGTCATCTAAAACCACTGAAACCCCTAGAATTCCTGTTAAATAGAATAACCATGCAGACAGTTTTATTGGAAGCCAAGTCTCAAACTTTAAAACTGACTCCAGTCCACTTCTTGCTTTTCCCCTGGGGGCTTATTCTGTTGACTTCTCGGCAGTTTTACAAGGCTCCCACCAGCTAAATGAAGATGGTTTAATCAACCTGCCAGCCACTTCCTTAGTAGTAAGTACAGAAACAGGACACCAAATCAAAGCCAAGAGCTTCCTTCCCTTTTTCTAAATTTAAAACTGAGGCCAGATCAGCCAAGAAATAAACATCTACTAGTGAAGTTCCAAACCCTCGCTCCGCCCCGGTTGAAGGCGTCTTCCTGCCACCGCGCAGTTGTTGAGCCGCAGAGAGAAAGTCTGGATCAGGGCACCCGACTGGTGTGCTGAAGTCAGCCGATGAGTGGAAAGCCTCTCCCTCGTCTCTAACTTCTGTGACACGTTATCCACAAAACCTATGGTATTTTCAACCGGGCGGGATGTGCAGTGAAGTGGCCTGACCCCACTTCATCCACTGGACAGCAACCCTGAGGCTAGGTGAGAGTGACCAAAGCTGGTAAGAACAAGGAATAACCTTCTCCTCTAAAATGGGGAGGGGATGCTTGGGCTCTGTCATTTAGATAAAACTGGATTTCAATTACCTCCAGAATTAGTTTTCAAAAATTAATTTTTAAGTCTGGTCCAGAATGATCCAAATACACCACCTCTGTTTTTCACGTCTTACTGTCTCAGTGGATGAACTCTTCCTAGAGTTTTCTGCCGATCTCAGTCTCCTTGGGTTTCAGTTTGTGTCGGTCAATGAGGAACCTTATACCAAACCACATCTTATACTAAGGGGAAGACCAGCGGATACAATATTGTGTTTTACTCAAGACTATCTTTTTCTCAAAATGTGGTGCATGATGGTGTAACTGGTTATACTCAAAATCACCAAATAAACTGTCAAAGATCATCAATTTTTCTCAAATATTTGGAGGAAAACACCCATCTTTGTATAAAAATAATTATAAATATATACTATACCGTGGTGCAGAAACAAAATGTCCGTGAATGTCAAGACAAAAATGAAGACGTCACAGGAATTTATGATGGGCCGCATGGCGCTCTATGCCAGACCACCCCTGGGCGCATGCCCACTCTTGCCTGTGGAGGGGAGACCATGGCAGGGCTGGGGGAGGGCGGGAGGCTGGGGAGCACGCCCACTCTCTTCTGTCACACAGAGAACTTCAGGGGAGACACGGGAGGAGAACTGAGCACAGTTTAGTAGTGAGGGTGCTTTAGGTGAAGGAGATTGGCAGCTTCATGCAGGTGCTGGAGCCACGTCCCTGAACCTAAGAGTGATTCCCTTCCCTTTGGTCACAGAGAAATGATTTTAAGTGAAACATGGATAAGCACTTCATATTTCAGTGTATTCGAATGGTTTCTTTTTCTATTTGTGGCACATTACACACATGTTTCTAATTTTCTAAAAATTTTTCTTTTAAAGTAATTTAAGTAAAAGAAATAAGTTGAGCTAAAGAAACAAGATTAACTAATAATACATGTGACAACAGATACAATAAAATTATAAAGGTGGCAAGTGAATGATTATACTTACACAACCTAAATCAATCTCTAAGAATTAGGAAATTCCATATTGGATAAATCCTGTGCCCCCCCCCCAATTAGATCTAAAAATAGCCTCAAAGAATACTTATTTCCTCATAAAATTATGGAACCCCTGCCATCATCAATTTTACTCAAATATTTATAGGAAAATTTATCTTTACATGAAAATGATTACAAATATGTGTTGTGGTGTATAAGCAAAGTGCATATGACTGTCAAGACAAAAAACATTCTTTCTTAAAGGAGCCCCAAGTCCAGTGAGAAGACAGCCTCCTCCCACCCCACCGCGATGCAAGGCTCCCGTCGTCATCTGGAACACACTCCCAAGGCTCAAAGCAAGGGCAGATGGAACGACAAATAACTCTGCTGGGTTTGGGTCAGAGAGGGCTTTATAAGAAAGGTGACATTTGAGTTGAAGCTTAAAGAGTAGTAGAAATTTATACAGAGCCTTGCATGAGGGAGCACGATTCCCTTCCATAACAACAATTACAAAAGTTCATGCATGAAACATAAGCATATGTAAGTTATTTTAAAGGTTTCCTGATTTTAATTCCAGAATAGATTATCTTGTCTCCATCTCTCTTTTCCCAGTCCAAATGATGGCAATTTCAGTCCTTTTCAAGGAAAGTCCTTTAGGAGAGCGGGCAGTCTCCTTCCTTGTGGACATGTCCCTTCCACTTGAAACTTGGAGGAAACGTTGAAATAAAGGCATGAGCTTGCACATCTACAGTCAACCCGTAAGTACCCCCTATCTCTGTCACCAACGTAAAGGGGAGGCCACACTTCCTGTACCCCTCACACCCCCACCTTCAATGTGTGCCCTCTTCACTTCCCCCTTCCTGCTCTTTTTCTTCTCGTCAGGAAACTCAGGTTTGCTGCAGGAAAGTTACTAGCTCAGGGAAATACAGGTGGTTCTCTGTGTCCATAAGTCTGTTTTAATTTTCTTTGTTCAGTTATTTTTTTCTAGGTTCCACATGCAAGTGATGTCATAGAGACACGCTGATGGAGGCCAGAAGGGAGGGATGTTGGGGAGTGGGGTGAAGTGAGCGATGGGATTAAGAAGTACTGATTGGTAGTTACAAAAACGGGCATGGGGGATGTAAGACAAAGCACAGCGGATGCAGTCAATAGTGCCGCGATAACTATCTGTGGGGCCGCACGGCACTTGAATTGTCGGAGGGAACGCTTTGGAATCTATATGAATGTCTACCTGCCGTGCTGGACACCTGAAGCTAGCACAAAATAGTTTTGAATGCAAGCTGTAATCAAAACATAAAATCTTAAAGATAAGTAAAATCTTTAAAAAACATTAAAAATCTTTAAAAATCAATAATGCACCTGGAATACAGAGGATACACCTTCATTTGAATTGTAAGCCTGCTTCAGACATCACACTGTGTTGCCTGAGTTTCAGCTAAACTTCAGAGGCATCTCTGAGATGATGGCAGAGGGGGCCCAGAGGGGGTTGGTGAGAGAACCCTGAAAATCCCCTTGGAGGAGGCCACTGATATTTGGTATTCTGTTCAAATCAACTTCAGTCACTCGATGTTTCCTTGCATTTAATGCATTTTGCTTTGCAGTGAGGATTGGTTGGATGTTACCCTTGGCTGTGGCTTCCTGCTGCTTTAAACCTGCCTTTATGATTTCACAAAATAGAAAATTAGCCCCTAATTTGTCGAGACTATAGAAATATGTAGAAGTAAATCCTCATAGAGCTTATCATTTATTGATTGAGACAGAAATATTAGTAATTATAATATTAGGCAGAAAAAAGTTCTAAACAAGAGGACTACAAGCATGTGGACAAAAGAAATCATTAATTCTGAACGAACAGACTTCACAATGTCAAGGATGCCGCGAGGCAAACTGCTGAGGCTAAGAGAACTTTCCTATGGACTGAACCTTCTAGAAATGACTCTTAGGTCAGCAGTTTCTTAAACACAGACATGGTCAGAGCAACAAATACTACTCACAGGATATTACTTCTCAACTGACCTGATATTATTTCTATTGTATGACAGTGGCAAGGTCACCAAAGCACACCCGGTCAGCACTTTAGGTGCTGGGAGGGAGGGTCATTTTGGTAGCTACAAATAAGCACATAGGCAAGGAACTCTGAGGAAGAGACCACCAGGCCTAGCCTTGGCAGGAGGGCTTTCTTTTAGATAGGATTTGTAGTAACTCCTCTGTCCATACCAAGCATCATCCAGAAAGTACATTTTTTTTTCTTATTAAGGATTTGTTGAGAATCAAAATGATTAAGAGACCGAAGATTCCTTAACAACCTTCTCCTTAGAAGCAACTCTAGGTAGAATGAGTTCTGTTTCCAAGGGCCCTTGGAAAAAGTTTCCTTTGGATGAACCCCAAAAGTTGGAGAGGTCAAATGAGTTTGAGTACTGTCCTCATCATTTTTGGGAAACTCAAGGCTGCCTTTTTTCTTTTTATCCCCCCAAATTTATTTTATTAAAAATTAGACACCATTATTTCACATATGCACATTCCTTTAATTTTGAATACCAGAAATGGGTACATACACTAAATGGTAACAATGAGACATCTGATAACTTAAGTCCAATTGCATAATAATTCTCCCAGGATAGACCTGCTTCTGGGAATGTTCCCTATGGAAACTCCAAGTAAATGGGCATATAAATCCAACTTATTGACCTGGCACCAAACTCCCATCTGCCACCTACTCTAACTCAATGCCAAGCAGCTCATAAACTGAAAACTCATTAGGGTGTCTCCAGACTCTTTGTTCTCCGTGTATAAAAAGTGGTGGAGAACATTCTAAATTAGGAGCCCTTATGCCCAATCACAACTCCATCCACTGTAACCATACACATTGAGTATCTCAGCAAAAGTGAGAGCCAATAAGCAGCTAGAAAAACTATTTTTAGACAGCTACCTGTGTTAGCCTACTGTTTTTCCCACTAGATTGTCAGGTCTTCATTATCCTTCCATACCCCAAACCTAGCACAGTGCCTGAGATAGTAGGAGCTCAGGAAATACAAAGACTAACCTGACCGGTGTGGCTTAGTTGGCTGAGTGTCGTCCCACAAGGCACAGTGTCACCTGTTCGATTCCTGGTCAGGGCACATGTCCTGACCAGGTTGCAGGTTAGGTTCCCCGTAGGGGCACATAAGCAACTGATCAATGTTTCTCTTTTTCCCATCGATGTTTCTTTCCTGTCTCCCTCCCTCCCCCTTTCTCTAAAAATAAATAAATAAAATCTTTTTTAAAATGTAAGGACTAGGTAATGATTCGATTTTACTAATTCTTTTAGCTGCTCTATTCTCCCAAATTCAGCTCAGTTCAACCACTATTTTCAACATAGAAGACATTTAAGTTTATTTGATCCAATCAAATCAGAGACAGGGCAAATTTGAAGATGATGCCAAGTCATAATCCATAGCAAAATTATAAGAGTCTCTAGAGTTTTCTGCTGTAGTATTGTATTAATCCATCTAATACAATACATAGCTCAGTACTGCTTCTGTATGTACAAATATTAGTTGACCTTCATAATAAGAACATTTACTTAAGTTCTGAAAAAAAGCTAAAATATCGTGGCATTAGAACCAACTTGATTTCTCTGGCTTAATATGGCCCTTGACAGTTTCCTCATGTACCCGTTTCAAAGACTGTGTTCAGCACCTGGGAACTGTGTGTCCTTACAGGGCTAGTTCTGATAGATCTGCAGGGCAGAAAGAGTAAGAGAATAGGAGATAGCGCTTTTCAGAAAGAAGGATAATAGAATTAAGATCTTGGCAATGGAGACATTTCTAATAATGGTCACATGTTAAACTGATAAGAACAGATACTACGCTTGGTCTTAGTCAAAAGGCCGAGAAGCGATCTAATAATGGTCGCATGTGTAGGGACATATAGTGGAATGAAAATAAATAATTAAGAGACCAAGAACCACAATACCAACATGGTTGCTGAAATCCCTGAGAATAATGGCAGTGGATGAAAGAGAGGGGAGTGCTGAACCACAGCTCAAAATCAAGGTAGAATCATCTGGGAATTAGGGAAGGTGTAAATATCAAGATGTGAAATGCTGCCCTGGCCGGGCAGCTCAGTTGGTTGGAGTGTCATCCCATACACCAAAGCACTGTGGGTTTAGTTCCTGGTCAGGGTCTAGACCTAGACTGTGGGTTCAAACCCAAGTTGGGGTACGTACAGGAGGCAACCCATCAATGTTTCTCACATCGATGTTTCTCTCTCTCTCCCTGCCTTTCTCTTTAAAATCATACTGTCCGGCAAGGATTAAAAAAAAAAGATACAAAATCCTAAAATGGAAAGATTGCTAAGAGTTCATGTACAACAAAAGTTTAAAAACAATAATGGAGATGATTACAATGTTCTATTAACATAAAATATTATAATGCTGACTCCCCTTTCTTACCTAAAAAATTTTGCTAAAAATAGGAGTAATAATAACTTTAAAAAGTAATACTTATTATGTGCCAAACTGTGAATCAGTAGTTTTTCCAATTATAATTTCATTTAGGGGATAGCGTTGACATGATTCATGATTGATCTTCAAATATGAGTAGAATTTACTCTTTCTCTTTAATTTTTTTATTTTTATTTTTCAGTTACATTTGACATTCAGTGTTATATCATTTCAGGTGGACAGCATAGTGGTCAGACATTTATGTAGTTTATGAAACCATCACCCCAACAAGTCTTGTGCCCACCTGACATCATACATAGTTATTGCTATAGCAATTTAACATAGTTATTCATCTCTGAAACTAAGTGAGGAAATGTAGTAAATTAAAAAGCAGCATAAAAACACCTACCAGATAACTATTATATTCCTGACACTGGCCTGGGTGTTTAACCTACATTTATTTTCCTATCCTTTCAACAGCCTTTTAAAGTAGGTGACTCCGTTCCTACTTTAGAGACTATGAAACTGAGACTCAGAGATTAAGAAATTTGCCCAAACTCACTGAATTCATTAACAGATAAGGGATTCAAACAATTCTGCTTGATCCCTACCCATGCTCTTTCCAAAACATCAGACTACTTTCAACTGCAGACTTTCCAGGAAAACAATCATGGTGCCATTTACAGCGACAATGAGCAGGTAGAGAAAACTCTCAAAGGAAAAACTGAAAATGTAAACTCTTTTTCACAATGGCCTGGGAGCAGGGATAGTAACAGGAGACGGGAGAGGGCTGAGAGGGACTGGCATTCTTATTTGCGAGATCAGAAAAGAAGGGCCAAGGATGGGAGATATTCTCCAAGTATGTATTTGTGATGAGTTCAGAAGGTGTATTTCTGATGTTGCTTATTCCATCCTGACTCCCGTCTGCAACACTTCTGAGCGTGGAGACGTTTGCTCCAGGCTTTTCACCTGTGGTTCTAACAGGGACTCAGTTTGTTGCTAACATACGTTATAGTTGTCACCTCTGCCAAAAGAGACACAGAAAGTGCAACGTCTTGGGGTCCGTGAAATTATCCACCTTCATTTATTCCCAGACTAACCTGCTGTCAGACCTGAGCCCCCGCAGAGCGGTGCTGCAGAAGCTCACACTTCTCCCAGAGACCATGCTGGGAGAGAGCGCGATTCTGGGGCTGGCGCGCCTGCCTCTTCTAGCTTAGCTGTTTCAGTCCCTGACACACGTGAGAATGACCTGAGAGACGCTTTTTTAAATACCAGGACCCCATTCCGAGAGCTTCTGATTCAGCTGGTCTGGGCTTGGTCCTGGCACTGATATTCTTTAATTCTGCCCAGGTCTTTCATGAGCAGCCAGGACTGAGAGTCACTGGCCCGTGCCCACTGCTTCCGCCTTCCACAGACACACATACTCCCACCGTCTGGTATCCCAAGCTGCTGGACCGTGCTAGGAATGAAGGGTCAGTTACCCTTCTCTGTGAACATTTCCTTTTCCCCGTCATTGATTTGCCACAAGTCTCCCTTTTGCAAAAACATTTCACTTCAAAACTGTTAGAGACCAGTCACTCACAGAAGCAAGAACTAGCTAGGTTACCTGCCTCTGCTTATGTCCCTGCTCTTGCCCATTTTTATGATACTTTTGGGTAGCTAAAAGAAAGACTAAACTCTCAGGACCTTTGAAGAAAATATCCAAATACTTTGGAAAATTGTTTGTTCCATGGACTTAGTTTCCTGGGGTGGCAATGTTATAGTTAGAAGCTTCTATTTAGGGAGAAATGTAATAAACAAGTCCAAATTGCCTCAGCCTCACAAAAAGCACAATGTGTCATGATGCCAGGCTAATAGCACATCCAAAAGGAAAGATGGAAATTATAATTATAGAAATCAAGTCATCCCCACCGTCTGTGTGTGCTGGTGACACCGTGAGACCTATAGACTCCGCAGGAGACAGAGCCGTCGTACACAGAAAATTTGGGGCCTAGGTAGAAATTCAAATGACAAGATACATGATAGCATATGATAACACTCTAATGAAGGAGAAGGAGGAAGGGATTACATATATACATATTTTTAACCATGCATTTTAGGCTTCCTTCTCATTGAGTCATTGTAATTACCCAGCTATCTCTAGTTCAAAGATGGAAGAACTAAAGCTCAGAAAAGTTAACCTGAGTCAATTCTAACGGCGTTAGCTCCGACAAGCCATGTAATCTTAAGAAAATTCTTTTTCCCTGAATTTCTGTTTCCTAATTCCTGTCAAAGTAATAAGAGCCTCTAACAGTTGCAAAAAATAATTAAATAAAAATATAAAAGTAATATAACAATCACCAATCATTTAGTAATCCTTGTCCAAATAATATGGTTTTTACTGGAATTTATTCAAGATAATATAACAAGAGTCCTAGCTAAAATATGAACTCTGGTCTGTGAAACCCCATTCCCTTTTCACAGCACAAGAGAGAGAGACCAACGGGGTTCAAAAGAAGGGAAGATGAGGAGGATCGAGAAGTTCGGGAAACACTCCAAAACCGAAGAGATAAAAGGTTAGCTGAGTTTCAAAGAAAGAATATAGATAAGCAAGAAGACTTGTGTGTTCTCCCTCCCCTTGGGACTGGGCTCGTGCCAGAAATACTGCTTTTTGGCATCCAACGTCAGAAATTATATTTTCATTGCTCTTTGATATACAATTACCTACTTTAGCCTGACATTAAGAAGCTATGGGAAAGAGCAGAGAACAAATGTTTGGATGGCGAATTCATCAATCCTAATTCCAAATCCCTCTGCTAGATCTATTAACACACCAGGCATTTGTTCTCCAAGTTCTAGTCACTGAGCCAGACCAAGGCAAAGGGCAAGGTGTGGTCACACTTCCCTCCGCGGGCAGACACAGAGAGAACAGAGCCCTTGGAAACTTGACATCTGTGAAGACTTTGAGTGAAAAGGGCACATCTTGGAGTGTGTCTGCTCTTGCAGCTACCTTCCAAGGTGCCCGAGCCGCTCCTCTGACTTAACGAGCTCCACATGCTGACACAGCTATTTATAGTATCAGCTCTGTGTGTGTTTTGTTAAAGCCTCTAGATCATATTTCTTAGCTTTGCAAGTTTATTTCCTACAATTGGTCCATTAAATTTTACCTCCCTTTCCTCTTCTACCACATTCTTGGAAGTCCATAGTCTACTACACAAACAAATGTATGAGATTATCAAAATATTTGTAAGCCATCACTTGCCCTCTCTGTTTTTCTTATGCTCCCCAAAGTGTGAATTTCTATACCATCACTCTTTCTGGAAATTTAGATCTGACAGGGCAATGTGACAGAAGCTTAATTCAGCCAAAGGGGCAGGGAAGCGTCTAGGAGGTCAGCACATTGTCACCAAGCTAGCTCCTGCTGGGTGTAAACTCATCTCAAAAACAGCAGCAGGAAAGCAAGATAAATCTCCAGACAAAATAAAAGTACAAACAAAAAGGGAGAAAAGGAAAACAGCTGAAGTGACTAATCAAGAAACAAAAGAAGATACCTGCAGACAATGGAGAAACTGAAAGGAAGCGCCAGGTCTCTGAGGAAGCAGAAGAGAAAGGAGCAGAGTCTGAGCAGACCGTGTCTTATACGAGAGGAATATTTGTATCAACCATTTTGTAAATGCAGGTGTTTTAGTAGCTCTCCGAACCCATTTTTTGGGAGGGAATTGCATCTCATCCCACTTTTTAAGCATGTTTAGATAAGTTCAAATACAGCTTTAAAAGACGTACAACCGTGTGCTTGTTGTTCACTCTCTACACAATCCGAAAGTACTGGGATACCGAGTCACGGGGGCCTTGACTGTCTTAGATGTCAACTTCACATTCCTTCGGTTGGGGCACGGCAATTTTTATATCCAATAATACAAAGTATACTAAAGCCATTTAGTGTCATGGTCATACTCATGATCCCTTGAGATCTGGTGGTGTTCATTCATTATCCTTGCCTCTCTCTGAGCGTGCACCACTGCTACATTCTGGCTGTTCAGTCCCACCACATGGAACTCCATCAAGGTTCCTCCATCCAGGCACCTCCCCTCCCTTCTCCCCGGGGGCCCTGCAGCAGGCTCTCCTGAGTCCTCACCTGGACCATTGCAATAGTCCCTACATTTGAAAAGAGGCCCCTGGATTTCAAGAGACACACACTTGCCTCAAAATAGCCAAGGCAGAAGAGAGACTGATGGGAAGGACACAGGGCACCCACAGGCAGAAGGCCAGTGCAAGCTTTGGGCCTTGGGAAGACCTGGTAAGGAGGACATGAAAGCTTACTCCCCTGCCTCCCCCGCCCTTGCATCTGCTTCTCTGCCCCTACGCGGCAAGAAAACGACCACCTAAGGCTCCGAGGGAGTGCCAGCCCACAGCTTCTACAACCAAAAGAGACACCTCATTCTCCAAATCTGTTTGGGAAAAAATGTGAAGGAAAAAAAAAAAAAAAGAATTCCAGAGAAGCATACCTCTAGATCAGTTAAATATTGCCAAATAGCAGGGTCAAGTGAGGACATGGAAACTCATGCTCGGAATTGGAAGAGGGACGGTTCCCAGAGCAGGCTGCATGTTTCCTCAGCCACTGTGGGCTTGCTTCTGCCGCCACCCAACCTTCACGTGCCAAGCCCTTCTCATTCTTCAGGGCTATCTTAAATAGCACCAGACTAGGAGGCTTTGTTCATTCACCTGCCAGAGGCGGCCTCTCTTTTTTAAACCCCACCCCCATCCCTCCGTAACTGCTGCTTCTTTAGGACACTTTTCACTATTGACCTTGCATTAAAGATAGTGCTGGCAAGTTTTCTGGCACAAATTCCTAGAAGTTGGATATGAATTACATTTTTATTCCCCCAAAATGCCAAACGAATCTTTGCCTGGGACAGGTACTCAATCATTGTTTGCTGAATGGTTGAGCAAATGAATATAAATGACTGAGAAAAGTTTCAGTAACCACCCTGGGTGTTTGATTCACCATCAGACAGTGAAGACTCTTTACAGCGTTGCTGGGATGTTTTTGTTGGAGAGAGCATGCGCCATGACTTTTCTCTTGGTGGGGTTAACAGCACTTCAGCATTAGTTTACTAACCTAGGTCAGATGGGAACATGGTTCAACAGCCCAACTCTCACATTCATCGATGTCAGAGGGATTCTATTGGAATCATTTCAGTTGTGCCTGGGCTCAAATGTTACCTTTGCCTTTACAGGGCTTGATACAACCCACATAAGGTCTCAGTTTCCTCTTCTGCTGAATGGAGTAAAAGTAGCTCCCTTGTTGTATGGTCCCTAGTACTCAAGAGATAATCACTTGGGCTGGCATAGTCACATCAGTCTTGGTCCGAGAGGGTGTCCCACACTTGAGCATTAATGCTCTGCAGTCCCAGTCTCAGAATTTAGGTTTTTTAAGTGAAATTCAAAGAGGAAGCTTCGCACCTGAACTCAGCTGTGTTTCTGCCTCATGCTGGCTCTCAGGGAGGGCTTCTTGGATGCCGCTTCCCTACTCTCTGGTGCCTTGGGCCTCACCTGATCTCCCTCTCCCTTCACCCCTGCAAGGTCCTGCATACCGGCAAAGGGTGGGTCACAGTCAAGTCCAGGGTGCACATTCAAGACCAGCTCCTAATGACACCATCTTGGCCCCAGGGTAGCAGAACCAGAGTGCATCTATTGGGCGACCCAGCAGGGGCCATCCTCTCTCTCACCCACCTAGAGCACGTGTCCCGTGGGTTGGGGAAGGGAGATGCCTCACTTGACTTGCTCATCTCAGCTAGGACAGGCACATCAACCCAGCAGTCAGTGGGATTCTCTCTCTCTCTCTCTCTCTCTCTCTCTCACACACACACACACAGACGCACACACACAGAGTTTTGGAACAGAGTTCTCAGGAGCTTATGAAGGTTAGTACTCACTCTGCAAGAATCCCCATGCCTAAGGTAATTCAACGTTAAATAGCAAATAAAACCACATAAACATGTAGAGAAAGAGCCCAAGGATAAAAGGAAAAAGTTTATTATTTTTTAATTAGTTTTTTAAATTGAGATATAGCTGACATATAACATGGTATCAGTTTTAGGTGAACAACATAAAGATCTGAAGTCTGCATACAGTGCAAAGTGGCCGCCACAATCAGTCAGGTGACATCCATCCCCTTGCATAGCTATATCAATTCTTTCTTGTGATGAGAACTTTTAAGATCTATCCTAGCAACTTTCAACTATACAGTACAGTATCGTTAACTATAGTGTGATATTTCAAGAGCTTTAATGGCACTTTTCCTCCATTTTGAAAAAGGAGACTCACATTTTTATTTTGTGCTGAGCCCTAGGACTGCAACAAGTGATAAAAACTGTTTAGCAATCGATAGCTATTAGTTTTTTTACTTTTAAAAACTATTCGCAAAAGTCTGACAGCCTCACAAGGCAACAGGTTTCCACAAATATGACCTCTTTTCTCATTTGGTCCCCTGAGTTAGGGAGGGGACAGACGCCGTGTCCATTCTGCCTGCGGATGAGGAGATTGGCCTTCAGAGAAGTCACGAGGCCTCGGATCGCGTCACACACTCATGGCGAAGCAGGCACTGAAATCCAGGTGCTCTGACCTGCCGCCCGTGTTTCTGCCAGAGGACCCACCCATCAGTGACCCGGGGGCTAGCTGAGGGGCAGCTAAGCAGCCTTTTCCTCACTTCTCTGGAGTGAGAAGGAGCCAAGAGCATCCAGACGCCCTGGAAACTCTGCTGGGTGCCATGGCACTGTGAGCCTTTGCCCCAGCCACTGCAAGAAGGGGTCCCGCCCTTGCCCTGCGTTTATTTTCTTTCCCAAACCGCACAAACCATAAAAGTCCAAGACGACTCCTAAGAAGCAAGCCATCTGAGTCTCTGACAACCCAGCCCAAGGCTGTAGATGGCAGGACCGTAAGAGCTGTTTCTTTGCTCCTGTTGACTTAGGTCTGTTTACCTGGCTCCATAGTTCCCATTTCCGTGCCTCGGAACTTGTGCAGCCCTCAGATTTATGCTCTCGGCAGACGGGATTTATGGCATGTTCATCACCCATCCTACCCCAGGACACAGCACCTCTCCCTGCAGCTGTCCAAACCACCCACTCGTACCCAGTGCAGCGTCAAGCAGTTCACCGAGGGCAACTCCTCGGAAATAGTGCCCAGTTCTGGCCCAAACCTTTTGCCCAGTTGCCCAAGCCTTGGTGATAAAAATGCCAAATATAATGTAGAGTGAAAAACAGAGGTCAGACAAGGCCAGAGGGCTGGGTGGGACAGGAGTCATAGACTGGAATTAGGGGACAGAAGAGGTTTGGCAGCTACCATGCTCCTGGCTTTGCCCTGATGCGCCCCGGCCTTGGAGATGCGGGGAGTGGATGGAGTCACAACCCGGGCCCATGCTGAGTGCAGAAGTGGTCTTGGGATTGGGCTAAACCCAGGAAGCAGCTTCTCTGGATGTCAGGAGAATTTTTTTTAATGACTTCAACTTTCATCGTGAGAATATTAAATGAGAGGAACATGAAATCTGCAGCTAGAAAGTGATTGAAGTAGCTGTCTCCATCAGTCCTTAAGCTAGAAAACATACAGTTTAATAACAGCACATATTGAATATAAGCTATTTGCCATCTATTGGACTTCGCATGTATTATTGGTACATATTTCTGATCTTCACAACAGCTCTGGGACCAGATTTATTGTTAAGCTCATTTTAGGGATGAGGAAACTGAGGTTTAAGCAGTAACAGAACTTGCCAAGTTCACAGAGTCAGTGTGAACCCAGGTAGAATCTTTCTGTACAAGGCAAGTTCAGTGCATGCTATGTCCACTAAGCCCTTCATTGCTATCTCCCCTGGAAAGAGCGGCAATGGTCTCCGCCCCTGACATCATGAGGATTTACCCAGGAGGACAGGGAGGACAGCCAGCCTCCAACGTGGCTGAGGGCTCTGGGCCTCTCTCTGCATAAAGGAAGTACAGGGTGAGCGTCTCCGTTACTAGAGGACAGTGGATGCAGACATAGCCAGTTTTCCCTTCACCAGTTTGTTCTGTTCTTATCTTTTCTTTGCACTTCTAAGCATTTCCCTACTTATAGTAACATCTCTTCCAGTGATATGAAATGAAGGGTAAAGAGATAAATTAAAATGATGTGATTCTATAACTATGTCTAGTAGGTCTTGGCCAGTAAGGAATGAAAATTAAGGTTGCACCACCGCTGCCACCATAAAGGAATTTTGCATCTGCTGAAACAAATTCCATTTTTAAATTATCTAAATTTTATTCATTCCTGTTCTTTCTTTCTTTATCAGCTTCAACAACTAAGAGGCTTTTGATAAGTACATGGATAGTCAATAAAGTAGATCCGTTTAGAAGAAAGGACTTTAAAAAAGATTTAAGCCCCACAATTTACCTGGAAAATAAAAATTTCACTGGCTTTTGTTAGCTCTGGTGTTTGGTGTTTGATTTCTTTATCTTTAAAAAGGGACTCTAATTACAAGTACTCATTAACAGATTACCATGTAAAAGCATGCTACTCGATATCATGGGGAAGCGAACAGTAGAGCGGATATGGCCTCTGCCCTCCAGAGTGGGACAGGCGCACAGGCACAGCTGGTGCCTACGTGAGTAACTGGAGCCCTGGCCCGACCGCATCAGTCTGTACGTCCACACTGAGGTGCCGGCCTCCCGGGCTTGATGCACCTGCCCTGACCATCCTGATCACTCGGGTGATCAGGATGTGGTTGTGATGTGTACTGTGTACGAAAGTGCCCTGTGAAGAACACACAGAACTAAGGGTTTTCATTATTCTTAAAACCAAGCACAGTAGGTAAGAAGGTAGCATCTGTAACCAGCCTGCCACCGTGTCACCTTAGGTCAGTGGCTTACCCCTTTAAGCTTGGTTCAGTGTATGCACGGGGCTTGCACATTGCTCAGCACAATTCAAGACCGCAGAAGTGTTATGGGCATTGACATTATTAATCCATGTTAATCCATTCACCAGCACTTGTTAAAACTGTCAAGGTTATCAAAAACAAAGAAAGACTGAGAAACTGTCACAACCAAGAGACATGACTAGTAAGTGTAGTGTGGTATCCTGGATAGGATCCTGAGACAGATAAGGGGATTTAGATGAAAGTCAAGGATATTTGAATGTTGTATGAGCCATAGTTAGTAACAACGGTAAATGCGTGACAAATATACCACACTAATGTAGGGTGTTAAGAGTAGGGGAGGCTGGGTCTGAGGTGTGTGAAAACTCTTTGTACTATCTTAACTTGTCTGTAAAACTAAAGTAAAAAAATTATTTCTAAAAAATAGCATAATGAAGATGTAATCATATCAAGAGAGCTGAGGAACCACAAGAGAAAGTCAGTCAAATTAACCTTTGCCTGCATCACAACTTTTCAAGAAACCAAAACTGGCCAGGACAATTTTCATTAGGGGAGCTGGGGGAAGAAACAAACAAAACTGAATGGCTCGTATTCACGTACGTTCTTTTTTTTTTTTTTTTAAATTATTTTATTGCTGTTCACTTACAGTTGTCTGCATTTACCCCCCACCCCCAACCCCAGGGAAACCCACCTCCCTCCCTTGCTTCCACCCTCCCCCTTGGTTTTGTCCATGTGTCCTTTATAGCAGTTCCTGAATATCCTTGTCCCCATTATCCCCTTCCCCCTCCCCTCTGGTTACTGCCAGAATGTTCTAAACTTCAATGTCTCTGGTTATAATTTGTTTCTCTGGTTCTATTTTGCTTGCTTACCTCACAAGCATCTTGGCTGTGGCTGATCTGAGTTCCCCGGTAGCTGATCTGGCCTCGGTGCCTTTGCTCCTGAGTCCTTATATAAAACCTTTTAACATTTCATATAGTAAAATCTGCATGATGATGTACTCCTTGAACTTGACCTTATCTGAGAAGCACTTTATCTGCCCTTCCATTCTAAATGACAGTTTTGCTGGATAGATTATTCTTGGTTGTAGGTCCTTGCTTTTCATGATTTGAAATATTTCTCTCCAGCCCCTTCTTGCTTGGAAGGTCTCCTTTGAGAAATCTGCTGACAGTCTTATGGGGATTCCTTTGTAGGTAACTGTCTCCTTTTCTCTTGCTGCTTGCAAGATTTTCTCCTTATTCTTGACCTTGCATAATGTAATTATGATGTGCCTTGGTGTGTTCCTCTTTGGGTCCCGCTTCTTTGGGGTTCTCTGAGCTTCCTGGATTTCCAGGAAGCCTATTTCCTTTGCCAGATCTGGGAAGTTCTCCTTCATTATCTGTTCAAAAATACGTTCAATTTCTTGGTCTTCCTCTTGTCCATCTGGCAGCCCTATGATCTGGATGTTGGGTCGTTTACAAATGTCTCTGAGGTTCCTGAGTCCCTCCTCATTTTTTTGAATTCTTATTTCTTCCTTCTGGTCTACACTATTGGTTTGAGTCCCGGCTTCCTTTTTTTCCCTATTGATCATCCCTCATTATCTTTATTGTATTCTGCATTTGTTCATTTATTTGCATCCACCTTTCTTCCAGTTTTGTTAGCATTTTGATTACCAGCATTTTAAACTGAGCATCTGATAGGCTGACTATGTCGTCATCCGTTAGTTGTAATTTGTTCTGATCTTTCATTTTGGCCATTTTCATTCTTTTTATCTCAGAGCACTTGTCAGATTCTTAGGTGTTCGCTGGTGCCCGGCAACCTGGGTCATTTTTTTTGTGACGTTTCCTCTGGGGGGTGGGGCCTGGGAGGGAGCAATGGCGACTGCCGTTCACCGCCGGCTCCCTATTACCCTCCGCTCCCTAGCTCCTTACTGCCTCCTCCGCCAGTCTCAGCCCTGCTGGTTCCCACTGTCCTCTCCGGATACGCCGCCGGCCTGCGGGGTTCACCTGTTGTTCGGGGGCGTGTTTTGTTTAGGCGATCTCAGGGTGAGTCCCTCCGGGCAAACTGCCTCTCACTCTGTTCCTCCGCTCGGTTCTGCCCCGCTTACCGGCCTGGATGTACTTCCTCTCCCACTTCCTGGGTGTTGGACTTCCCTTCAGTTCATTTCTGTCTGTTCTGGTTGTTTATTTTTTGCTATTGAGTTCATTGTTTAAACTCTCTGGTTGTGCGCGGTGGCAAAGTGCATCCACCTACGCCGCCATCTTGGCGGAAGTCTCTCACGTATGTTCTTAACAACAAACAAAGCCATTTGATAGCCAAGGTCAAGTCTGGTATTGCAGTGTGTTGCCAGTGGGTATAGAATGAACAACGCTGAGAATGACTTTTTTCTGTAATATATGAGTGCATCCTCCTATCCAGCCCAATTCCACTCATGTTGATCCATCAGTTGCTATCAACACCAGGAAACTAATTAAATAAGTATTTATTTACCAAGAATTCTTCCAATATTAACATCTCAGGCAGAAAGCATCCCTTTCTAGTTCCCCTTTGAAATGCTTTCTAAAACATTAATAATCTTCCCAACTGTGTTTTTCTGTCATACTTTCTGTTTCTAAATATAAACACACACGCCTGTGTCCTAATTAAAGTCCTATGTGGCTCATGTTAAGTCTGTGAGTTTGGGTGACTGTTAAAGTGCTCTGTGGTTTGGTCCTTTTATTTCAAAAAATACTTTTCCAAGTTATGCTCTCTGTGGTTTATATTCCTACATGCAGGAAGCTCATTTTGTTACCCGTTGCCGTCACTCATTTTTCCTCCTGATGGAGGAAGATGGGTTGAGTATTGGTTGTGAGATATGAAAGAGGGAGGCACCTGCCCACTGCAAAACAGGTATTAAAAAGACAATACCAACATGTCCTATGGACTGATTGTCACCGATGCTGGGGGACGATGAACTATTTCACCTGGAAGCATAAATAGCACAGCTTTCAACCACAAGCTCTGCAGTCTCAAAGACTGGCCAAGGCTTCAGGGCAGTTTTTTAAAGCTTCTAGATGTCTATCTAGTTTACTTAGTCTTCGAATAAAGATTATCAACTTGGAGTTGCTAAACTCTAAGACCATGGCAACAGAGATAAAAGTATGCTCACTGACCTTTTCTAGGCATTGCCCAGCCCCCCATGAAATAAACATGCAAAAATGGAGGTGGAGTAGCGTTTGAGGAAATAATGAATTACTGAATGTTTATCACTAGGCCAACTCAAGTTCTTCCAGTCTCATTTCTTCATTTCTGCTTCTGCCTGGCATTGGCATGTCTTAATGCTTTTCTAAAAGATGGTCAATTACTAGGGGATAGAGGAAATCCATTTTTATCTCGTCTAAACCTCTTGAGTCTCTGTTTATTCATATCTTTGATCAACAATTGATAGAAGCTGTAGCTTTCAGCACTTTTGGCTGTAGAGCTAGGGCTGAGAGTAGCCTGGCTTATTTGCATCCTTATGTTTGGTAGCCAAGGGTACACAGAACATGGAATGGGCTGATCCATGTGCTGAGCCCTCAGGCCATTAAAGTGATAGTAAAAATAATAGTGTAGTGAGAGGGCAAGATACTAGAAAGGGGAACAAATCATTATTATGAGAATTATAGAATTAAAGAGATTGCCCTGTTCAGGGTGGCAAAGCCCTGAGTGAGTGATGAGGGTCTTTGATAAAGAATCCTAACCACACCCCCCTTGAAACTGCTAATTTACTGCAAAGTAAACTGGGCAGTGAGATTTCTACCCAAATTGGAACTTGGGAAGTAGGAAATCAAAATATAGTTTACAACCCAAATCTTCCTCTCTTTATCCCCCAAAACACAGCCCTCAAGTAAATTGAGGTTTGGTGACAGAAGCAAGGCAGTTCTGCTCTCTAATTTCTCCTAGGAGGGTAACCAGCCTTCCTCTGTTGCCCAGGGCTGTCCTGGGTTGGTGTTAAAACTCCTGCTTCCCAGAAACCCTGTAGCCCCATGCAGACTTGGAAGACTGGCCACGCTAAGAAAGAGAGTGTGCATACCTTTTGGCAACATAATCCTCACTTGCAAGAAAATATAGCAGCTTTGCAGCTGGATTCAGCCCACACTTATATTTCTAGGCAGTTGAGTATCATGCCATCC